>PVKC010054135.1:0-10023 GCA_004027635.1 Crocidura indochinensis | reverse complement strand
GTTGGGGAGGAGGGAGATTTGGGACAATGGTGATGGGAACGTTGCACTGGTGATGGGCGGTGTTCTATACATGATTGAAACCCAAACACAACTATGTATGTAATCAAGGTGTTAAAATAAAAAAAAAAACTGGAGAGGGAGAGAGAAAAAAGGAATTAAAGGCAGCAAAGGTTTTCCATTTTCTGGATCAATCCTGGTTTATGAGCATAAACTTTACTGGGGAAAGGCCTCCTGGACTAGATTGCATATAGAGTACTCTAGAAAGCTACGTGATATGGTATTGAGCACTGTATAGGAAGTATATACGATGGTATATTATCCAGTGGGTTTTGGGCATCCCTTTTCTTTTCCTAGAAGCAATTTAAAATTATGAGTATTATGTTATCATACTAACCATAGTAGTAGCCTGGGCCCACACAATTTAGGAAATGGGGACTGGTGAGGAAAGACATCATCAGTGTTGTGCTCCCTCCATGCATCCCATATCTCCCTCCTTTACCCCCCATAATGCTAGTGTAACTATTTCTCTCTTGTATAGTTTATTGTAAATTGGGTATAGATTCTGTTGTCATTGACTTTGGGTTTGGGGTTCAAGTCTGATCATTTTTTTATTTCCACAAAATGTTCATGACTGCCTGGTCTTGGTACCATCAATTTATCCTCCCTCAAATTATGAGGATGGACACCAAACATGAGAACCTGAAAAATGGATAAATTCTTGAACTCTTATAACCTTCCACGGTTTAATAAGGAAGATGTAGCATATCTAAACACCACACAACTATTGAGGAAATTAAAACTGTAATCAAATGTTTGCCCAAAAACAAAAGACTAGGCCCAAATGGATTTATTAAAGAATTCTTTCAAACCTTACAAGACGAGATACTACCAATCCTAGCCAGGCTCTTTCATGAAATTGATAAAACAAGTGTCGAGGCCCTTATAACATGCAGAAAACTTAGCTAAAAGCAGGGTCTAGTGACAGGCAGAGAACTTTGCTAAAAGCAGGGCTTTGCAACAAGAGAGCTTTGCTAAAAGAAAGGAGCCCTGAGAAGTAAATGTAACCATTTAAGGCTTGCACAGGGACAATGAAGGCATAGAATTTTAGCCCTAAAATAACTGAGTGTATCTGGAGTTCTCATTATCTGTACATTCTGGCCGTGCCCGCAATGGGTTCCATTATCAGTACACCCCAACCCGATGGTGATGGTCCCATTATCTGTACATTCCGATTCATCGCCCATGGGTCCTGCTAGCTAGGTATTTGGGCCTGTTCAATGTATCTATCCCCTATCAAAATGTGTATGTGCAGAACTGTGCCCTCAAAAAGTATTTAAATTGGCCCTTGTTTTCAGTAATTGGGGGTTTAGATTTTGAATCTTTTTCTACTGTTATCTCTCTCCGTGTAAGTTATTGTGTCTGTCTGTATGCACGAGCTCCCTCCAAGAAAAAACAACCCATATCTCGACTGGTAATCCCCGCAGCTCGGGGAACCCACAAATGGAACACTTCCAAATTGTGAAGCCAACATCCTCTTGATAGCAAAACCAGACATAGATGCTGCCAAAAAAAGAAAATTACAAACCAATATTCCTGATGAACACAGATGCATAGATCCTCAACAAAATCCTGGCAAATAAGATCCAATACCTCATCAAAAAGATCATTCACTATGATCAAGTAGGTTTCATCCCATGAATGCAAGGATGGTTTAGCATCTGTAAATATACCAACATAATACACAACAACAACAAGAAAAATAAAAATCACATGACCATATCAATGGATGCAGATAAAGCATGTGACAAGGTCCAACACACATTCTTTATAAAAACTCTCACCAAGATGGGAATGAAAGAACCGTTCTAAATATAGTTAAAGCCATCTACCACAAGACAATGGCAAATATCCTCAATGGAGAACAACTAAAAGCCTTTCCTCTAAATTCTGGTATAAGACAAGGCTGTCCTTTCTCAACAACCCTAATCAACATAGTAATGGAAGTATTTGCTATAGAAATTAGGCAAGAAAAAGATATCAAGGGAGTCAAAATAGGAAAGGAAGAAGTCAAGTGCTAATTGTTTGCAGATGACATGATACTCTACTTAGAAAACCCTAAAGACTCTACCAAAAAGCTTCTAGAAACAATAGATTCAAATAGCAATGTGGCAGGCTACAAAATTAACACAAAAATCAATGGCTTTTTATACACCAATAATAATAGGAAAGAAATGGACATTAAGAAACAACACCATTCACATTACTGTCACACAAAGTCCAATATCTTGGAGTCAATTTGACTAAAGACCTGAAGGACCTATACAAAGAGAACTATAAAATTCTGATCCAAGAAATAAGAGAGGACACATGGACATGAAAACTTATACCCTGCTCATGGATTGGCAGGATTAATATTATTAAAATGGCAATATTCCCCAAAGTATTGTACAGATTTAATGTAACTCCTCTAAAGATACCCATGACATTCTTCAAAAAAGTGGATCAAACACTTCTGAAATTCATTTAAACCGATAAGCACCCTCAAATAGCTAAAGCAATCCTTAGGAAAAAGAATATGGAGGCATTACTTTTCCTGATTTTAAACTGGATTACAAAGCCATAGCTATCAAAACAGCATGCTAATTAAATAAAGACAGACCCTCAGATTAGTGGAATAGACTTGAATACCCAGAGAATGTTACTCAGACAATCGCCTAATTTTTGATAAAGGAGAAAGAAATTATAAATGGAACAAGGAAAGGCTCTTCAACATGTGGTGTTAGCACAACTGGTTAGCCACTTGCAAAAAACGTGAACTCAGACCTCCGTCTAACACCAACTACCAAGGTAAAATCCAAATGGATATCAGACCTAAAACCATAAGGTATATAGGACAACACGTAGGTAAACCACTTCATGCTGGGACCTGTGTCAATTCAACGTCTGGGATCTGACGTTTTGGTTTGGACAGTCACTGTCCAATCACATGTAGAATAAGTTGGGTCCATGTGGCACATGCTCAGGGTGGGAGGCTTCCCTGTATTGTGAAATGTATGGGTTCTTTTTCCTAGTATATAAGAGTTTGTTTCTGTGTATAAGATTTCCCCCTATTTAGAGTGCCTATGAAAAGAGGGATGGTGCCATATTATATTGCTGGTGTATTTGGAGTAAGAATGACAGTCTACTACACATTCTATCAACTCTTTTCCCAGGCAAGACATTTTTTGTATGTTTTTCTACCAAGCAGAACCAAATCTGGTGAAGAAGAAGAGAAGATAAAGCTATATATGTGTGTGTGTTAGAACAAATACATAAAAATAAATTTTGAAAGGAAGTAAAGAAAAATGCTCTTTAAGAGCTTAACATATTTGAGGATAAACAGACTAGCGGTATTATTATAGAAGTATTAAATATATAAAGGAAATATAGGATTCCCCATTAAGTCTTTATTTTGAGGGGTCACACCCGGCAGCACTCAGGGGTTACTCCTAGCTCTACACTCAGAAATCTCTCTTGGCAGGCTCGGGGGAACCATATGGGATACCGGGATTCGAACCACTGTCCTTCTGCATCTAAAGCAAACTCCTTATCACTGTGCTATCTCTCCGGCCCCTCCTTATTAAGTCTTTTGAGATATTCTTGTGGGGTATAATCCAGGGCACTTTTCCATCACAAATTATGTTTTTTTTTTGAGTTTGAGGAATATTTTGCAGCCATTAGGGATCAGGTAGGGTCCTTAGACTAGTGGTCCTTCTGGGGTTGAATCAGTAGCATGCAATAATCCATGATTAGGAGGTTGAGAGGAAGGGCCATAAAGCATGAATCAGCAGGAGTGTTGATTGTAGTTTCTTGCCGAGGTACGAGATGTGGGACTGAGAGTGTATCCTTTCGGTTTGGAGCTGGGTGGTGGTTTATTGGGGCAGAAGGTTGATCTCAGTAACTAATGGGTTAATAGCTGAGGGTAAAAAGGTAAAATAAGGATAGATAATGGATCTCGGTTGGGGATGAGAGGATAGAAAGATTTCTGACGGGGGAAGAGGGATAATATATAGGTGGGGCTATGTACCATTTAGGCATGGCTTGTTTATGTTTTAGGTTTGGAAATCATAGAGGAGCCCACCGTCAACAAACTCATGCCCACATAAAGATAGACATTTGCGTTCTATTCTTAGTTTATTGTTGGAGGCCTGACCCTCATAGGATGGGCCCGAGATCATAAAAAATAATTGGGTTAAGAAAAGATAGATTTTCTCTTCTCTTCTGTCTTCTGAAATTCTCCTAATGAGGCCAAGAAAGACCCAGTGAAAACTGTCTCAAAGGCACCCCAGCAGAAAGGTACACTTCTTTGTCTATGAAAGCAGGAGAGATGTCTGGCCCCTGCTTTGTGCGAGCAAAATGGAGAGAGACTGAAAGGATCTGTCACCTTCACCTATTTCTCTTCTGTTATGTCTCCTGAAATGCTCCTAAGAAGGCCAAGAAAGACTCAGTGAAAACTGTCTCCTAGAGGCTCTAGAAGTTCTCTTTCTAACTAATGAACCCCACCATAATACGTAGGAAAATCACAATAAAAGCATAACAATGGAAAAACCTCATAGAGGCTGCAGAAAACCATGACTACTCGAAATCACTACTTGGCCGCAAACTCTTTCTAATTAATGAACTCCACCATAACACACAGAAAAAAATCACACTACAAGTGTGGCAATGGGAAAACCTCTTAGGCAAGCACCATGCACAGAGAATGAAGACGATAGCTCTGATGATACAAACAATACCAATCATCTGATTAATCTCTCAGATAAGGAGTTTAGAATAGAAATATGAAGGATCCTCACAGAAATCAAAGAAAGCATAGAGCAAGCTGAATAGATCACAAAGGTAGAAATCAGAAAACTCCAAACTGAAATAACATATCTGAAAAACACGGTAGCTGAACTGAAAACCTTGATGGAAAGCCTCTCCAATAGGGTAAAAGCAATCGAGGACAGAATCATTGAACTGGAAGATGAAATGCAGAATAACTCCATAAAGCTGAAGAGATTGGAAAAGAACCTAATGCAAACTATCAGACAATGGGAAAGTACTCAAAGAATGTGAACAGATGAAAATTAAACTCTTTAATAAACTCAACAGAAACAGCATAAGAATTATTATAGTCTTAGAAGCCCTGGAAGAAAATCCTTAAGAAGATTTGGCAGTCAAAGACATCATCTCAGAGAAACTCCCAGAGCTAAAGACTGCATGCAATCAAATCCTAGCCAGACTCTTTCATAAAATTGAAAAAAAAAATGGGAACACTTACAAATAGTTTTTATGAAGCCAACATCACTTTGATACCAAAACCATATAGAGATTTTGCCAAAAAAGAAAATTACAGACCAATATTCCTGATAAACACAGATGCAAAGATCCTCAACAAAATCCTGGCACATAGGATCCAATGCCTCATCAAGAAGGTCATATATCTAGAAATTTTCCTATCCTCCCATCCCCCAACCGAGATCCATTATCAATCTTTATTTTACCCTCAGTTATTAGCCTATTAGTTACCAAGACAACCTTCTGCCCCAGTAAACTACCACCCAGCTCCCAAACCTAAAGGATACCCTCTCAGTCCCACATCTCTTGCCTCAGCAAAAAACTACAACCAACACTCCTGTTGATTCATGCTTTATGGCCCTTCCTCTCAACATCCTAATAATGGATTATTGCATATAACCTCCAACAACAAAATAAGAATAGAACTCTAATGTGTATCTTTATGTGGGCATGAGTTTGTTGATAGTGGACTCCTCTCTATGATTCTTATGTTGTTTCTGTTGAGTTTATCAAAGACTTCTATTTTTACCTGTTCACATTCTTTGAGTACATTTTCCATCATCTGATCAGTTCCATTAATGTTCTTTTCCAATCTCTTATGCTGTATGGAGTTTTTCTGCATTTCATCTTCCAGTTCACTGATTCTGTCCTCGACTACTCTTACCCTGTTGGAGAGGCTTTCCATCAAAGTTTTCAGTTCAACTACCGTGTTTTTCAGATCTGTTATTTTAGTTTGGAATTTTCTGATTTCTATCTTTGTGTTCTATTCAGCTAGAGCTATACTTTTTGATTTTCATTTATAAACTTCTTATCTGAGAAAATAATCTGATGGTTGGTATTTTTTGGGTCATCAGAGCTATCATTTTCATTCTCTGTGCATAGTGTTTGCCTGTGAGGTTTCCCCATTGCCATGCCTGTAGTGAGATATTTTTCTGCGTGTTATGATGGGGTTTATTAATTTGAAAGAGCTTGTGGCCATGTAGAGAAGAGAAGTGGCCATAGTCTTCTGGAGCCTCTAGGAGACAGTTTTTGCTGGGACTTTCTTGGCCTTCTCAGGAAAGTTTTAGGAGACAGAAAAGAAGAGAAACACGCAAAGACAAAAAGTCCCTTTAGTCTCTCCCAGTTGCTAAGCTCACAGCAGGAACAGGCCCCTCCTGCTTTCACAAACAAAGGAGCTACCTTTCTGCTGGGGCTCCTCTGGTAGCCAGTTTTCACTCAGTCTTTCTTGGTCTTTCTTCTTGGGCGCCTATAGGAGACAGTTTTTGCTGGGCCTTTCCTGGCCTTCTCAGGAGTTTCAGGAGAGAGAGAAAGCGAGAGAGAGAGAGAGAGAGAGAGAGAGAGAGAGAGGGAGAGAGAGAGGAGTAACATGCAAAGTCAACAGGTTCCCTCAGTCTCTCCCTTTTGCTCCCAATGATGGTTCTTTTAACATCCTGTCAACCTGGCAACAGAAACAGTATATTTTTAGGGCAGGTTTCTCTGCAATGACGACTCTCTGGTGAAACAAAACCAGAGAGGCTATACACCACCTGGACTTTGACATAGGACCTGTTCAAAAACCAGGATTTATAACTACAGAAGCCTGACAGCAACAACTGTGATGGTGAAGAGCTGTTACTGGGATAACAGAGAAATACTATGGGGTTGGACAACCTAGTATGCCTGGAGCTTTGTGTTGGTCTTGTGCCAAAATACTTCAGGGGTAAGGTCTCTCTGTTTTTAGGCCAAAGGTTTTTCCTTCCAATTTTTCCATAATTTTCTGTGCCTATGCAAACAAAAACAACTGCCAAACACCGACACATATTTTTAGTGTATTTACCATCTTTAAAATAAAGGAGCATAGGATGGGGCCGATGGCGCAAGTGGTAGGGCATTTGCCTTGCACACGCTAGCCTAGGATGGACCACAGTTGGATTCCCTCAACCACCCTGGTTCTGAGCGCAGAGCCAGGAGTAACCCCTGAGCATCAGTGGGTGTAACAATAAATAAATCAATAAATAAAATAAAGGAGCATACTAAATCTCATGCTATGTATTAACGACTTTATTGGTGATACAATAATTTTCACAAATATAAATGCTAATGAACTCTTTCTTCTTTTCTAATTGTTTTCTATTTTCTTTCTATTTTTAATAACTTTGCTTTCTGTCATTCTGAAACAAATATATTATGATCAGGTAAGTCAACTATGTGAGGCATTTACTTTAAATAAATAATTTTTAAAAATTAAAAAGTCACTCCTGGAATGTTGGAGGGACCAAATGGGGTGCTGGAGATTAAACCCAGGTCGGTTCCTGATTGACCACATGCAAAACAAATACCCTACCACTGTGCTCTCATGCTGACCCCTATTATTATGCTCTTTTAAGAGAAAATAGGATTTGTGATCTGTTTAAAGAAAAAACAGTATGTGCTTAGCGTGTTTAGATACATCTCACCTTTTTTTTACTAAACACAAAAATATTGTAATGGGCTAGTTAAACTATGCTCTTCATATGTATCACTTTTCTCCACAAGATGCCAGGATCCCAGAACTAGTAGTACACATGCCACCAACAACATGGCTGAGCAGAACCATTATACCCAAAACAGAGCTTACTGCAAAGTGATAAGAAAAAAAGTGGCTGTTATTTTGAATATGTGAAGTAAGATCTGGGATAAAAAAAAACTCTTTTTTTTCTTAACCCAGATATTTATTAGCTCAGGATGACCTTCTCCAGATATCATTTGATCTTACCTTTCAACGACAGACTTAGGTCAGTATTTAGTTTGCTTAACCCCCAGAGGGTCCTTCTTCTAGTCTAGGGAAAGCAAAGGCTTCCTTTTTACATATTCTTCTAGTTAAAGGCTGTACTTGTAAGTCTTCACATTTGAGCTCTTGTGTTTTCTGATGTCTCATGTCTTTTCCAGGGTGGCATAAATCCTTTCCCAATTTTATCCATAAACCTCAGTGGTAACCATATTTTTTGGTCTAAGTCAAATCTCAGAGCAAATGAAGCTTAAGTAAAGCAAACATGACAAATGTTCAGGGTTTTGTAGGACCCATCTGGAACATTTGAATATTGGAGTTCCTATGTCTGATAGAATAAAACTCATTTTCTTTTCACATGGTCTAAAGAACAGTTTATTTAAGTAAAAGGTGACAAAATATAGAAATAATGTGAAAAAGGGTATTTTGAACATGAAAGCACACAGGAACTGTTCAAATATGAGTGGAGAAACAAAAGAGGAAATTATTTCTCATACATATACAAACTGCTGGCCTCAATTGATTGTTACATCAAAACCTTACAAAATAGCATTTTTAGTCAGCACTTCAGCCAGTGTTACTCATTCTTTTACAGAAAGTTAAGGCTGCCCTTCCCACCGAACCTGTGAACCATGTGGACACTCACTTCAACCGTGCAGACCTCCAGCCAGGTTCAGGAATGCCCCACCCCTTCCCACCAAACCTGCAAACCTCTCAAAGATAGTGTAACTTATACCAGATATGTTCAGTCAATCCAGACCTAATACTCATTTCCTCAGATAGTCCATAGCCCATAAAACAGAACAGCAAACCACTGAAGTAGCTTATAATACTTCTATTACACTTAGATAGGCTCAACTGGCTAGGAAAAATAAACTCAAATTCGGTTATACATATAATCACTTCTAATGCAATCAGTACATCAGACCACTTTATTAAATAACTCAAAACTTTAATATTAAAAACCACCAAATTCAAAGAAATATCGGTAAACCAAGGAAGACACTAGCACCTGGGGAAATGGAGAGAAATCTTAACAAATTTCCAAGTCCATCAAAAGGCACGAGCCCAACAGATGAGGACGTGAAAGTGATAATGATTGTCTTAGCAATAGAAACCAAGGAATCACTAGCCTGTAAAATTAAGAAATCTATAGGTGAACAATTCAACCAACTCAAAGAAAAACTTTTATAGCAGATGAAATAATATATACAAATGGAATTAAAGGAAATACAAAAGATGTTAGTGTAAACCCACGCTGCATTCTTCGTGTAACCTTACCTACAAGAAAGACCCTCCCATTTCTGGGAGGGGTCCTGGGAAGGTTACAAAAGGTTTGACCTCAGGGGCAAAAAGGGGATTTGCCTGGATGGACAATGAAGAAGGTAGGAGTAAGAGAGATGGATGAAAGACAAGTTAGAATGCAGGGCTGAATAAGGATATAGCATAAATGGTTATGATAGGCCACACATGTTGGCCAGGACAAATACAGATGTTATTTTCTGAAGAAGCCTGCCTGTGAGTTTTCTACCCGCAGCTCTCCTGAACTTGGGGACCTGCTGGCTGGAGGGGGTTGGAGCCACGTGGTCCTGGGCTGGAGGAGAAAGGCCTCCATTCACCATCCACCACCATCCAAGCCCATTAAAAGGGCTTCTTTATTATTTAATGCAACAGTTAGCAAGTCATAATAGCAGAATTGCACAGTTAGAAGATCACATAGAGGAACTTGAAAAAAAATCTACAAACCAACAATGACAAAGAAGTCAATAAGAACCCAAGAAACAGAACATTTGAAGAAAATGTTAGGTACATAATAAGCAAAGACAAAAGAAATGACCTAAGAATTGTAGGAATACCAGAAGAAGGAAAAATGGGAAAGGGGAAGAACAAGTAGTGAGGGAAATAATGGCAGAGTATTTTCCCATTATCTGCAAAGAGGCACCTGTACAAATCCATGA
>PVKC010054133.1:0-10024 GCA_004027635.1 Crocidura indochinensis | reverse complement strand
TATAGACCACTGGCAAAACTAACAAAGAAAGAGAGAGAGAGAAACTTGATAACTCGTATTAGGAATGAGAAAGGAGAGATCACTACTGATATGGCAGAGATTCAAAGGGTAATCAGAAACTACTTTGAGAAGCTCTACGCCACTAAAAATGAGAACCTGGAAGAAATGGATAAATTCTTGAACTCTTACAATCTTCCACTGTTGAAGGAAGAAGATGTAGCATATCTAAACACCCCCATCACTATTGATGAAATTAAAACGGTAATCAAATGTCTGCCCAAAAACAAAAGCCAACGCCCAGAAGGATTCACTAATGAATTCTTTCAAACTTTCCAGGAGGAACTACTACCAATCCTGGCAAGAATCTTTCATGAAATTGAAAAAACGGAAATACTTCCAAATACCTTCTATGAAGCCAACATTACCTTGATACCGAAACCAGACAGAGATGCAATGAAAAAAGAAAATTACAGACCAATATCCCTGATGAATGCAGATGCAAAGATCCTCAACAAAATTCTGGCAAATAGAATACAATGCCTCATTAAAACGATCATCCACTATGACCAAGTAGGTTTCATCCCAGGAATGCAAGGCTGGTTTAACATCCGTAAATCTATCAACATAATACACAACATCAACAAGAAGAAAAATAAAAATCACATGATCATATCAATAGATGCAGAAAAAGCATTTGATAAGGTTCAACACACATTCTTGATCAAAACTCTCAGTAAGATGGGAATGGAAGGAATCTTTCTCAATCTAGGTAAGTCCATCTACCACAAGCCAGTGGCAAATATTATCCTCAATGGAGAAAAACTAAAAGCCTTCCCTCTAAATTCTGGCACAAGACAAGGCTATCCTCTCTCACCACTCCTATTCAACATAGCACTGGAAGTACTTGCTATAGCAATTAGGCAAGAAAAAGATATCAAGGGAATTCAGATAAGAAACGAAGAAGTCAAGCTCTCACGTTTTGCAGATGATATCATACTCTACTTAGAAGACCCTAAAGACTCTACCAAAAAGCTCCTAGAAACAATAGACTCATAAAGCAAGGTGGCAGGCTACAAAATCAACACACAGAAATCAATGGCCTTTCTATACACCAATAGTAATAAGGAAGAAATGGAAATTAAGAAAACAACCCCATTCACAATAGTGCCACACAAACTCAAATATCTTGGTATCAACTTGACTAAAAATGTGAAGGACCTATCCAAAGAAAACTATAAAACTCTGCTCCAGGAAATAAGAGAAGACAAGTGGAAATGGAAACACATACCCTGCTCATGGATTGGCAGGATTAACATCATTAAAATGGCAATACTACCCAAGGCATTATACATATATAATGAGATCCCTCTAAAGATCCCCACGGCATTCTTCAAAAAGTGGATCAGGCACTCTTGAAATTAATTTGGAAGAATAAACACCCTAGAATAGCGAAAGCAATCATTGGGAAAAAGAACATGGAAGGAATTACTTTCCCCAATTTCAAACTTTACTACAAAGCAATAGTTATCAAAACAGCATGGTATTGGAATAAGGACAGGCCCTCAGATCAGTGGAATAGGCTTCAATACTCAGAAAGTGTTCCCCAGAAATAGTCACCTAATTTTCGATAAAGGAGCAAGAAATCCTAAATGGAGCAAAGAAAGCCTCTTCAGCAAGTGGTTTTGGCACAACTGGTTAGCCACTTGCAAAAAATTGAACTTAGACCCCCAGCAAACTTCATGTACGAAGATGAAATCCAAATGGATGAAAGACCTTGATATCAGACCTGAAACCATAAAATACATAGAACAACACGTAGGTAAAACACTCCAGGACATTGAGACTACAAGCAAATTCGAGGAGGGAAATGCACTCTCCAAGCAGGTGAAAGCAGATATTAACAGATGGGAGTATATTAAGCTGAGAAGCCTCTGCACCTCAAAGGAAATAGCACCCAGGATACAAGAGCCTCCCACTGAGTGGGAGAAACTATTCACCCAATACCCATCAGATAAGGAGCTAATCTCCAAAATATACAAGGCGCTGACAGAACTTTACAAGAAAAAACATCTAATCCCATCAAAAAATGGGGAGAAGAAATGGACAGACACTTTGACAAGGAAGAAATACAAATGGCCAAAAAACACATGAAAAAATGCTCCACATCACTAATCATCAGGGAGATGCAAATTAAAACAACTATGAGGTACCACCTCACACCACAGAGAATGGCACACATCACAAAGAACGAGAACAAATAGTGTTGGCGGGGATGTGGAGAGAAAGGAACTCTTATCCACTGCTGGTGGGAATGCCGTGTAGTTCAACCGTTATGAAAAACGATATGGAGATTCCTCCAGAAACTGGAAATCGAGCTCCCATACGATCCAGCTATACCACTCTTAGGAATATACCCTAGGAACACAATAATACAATACAAAAACCCCTTCCTTACACCTATATTCATTGCAGCACTATTTACCATAACAAGACCCTGGAAACAATCTAGATGCCCTTCAACAGACGAATGGCTAAAGAAACTGTGGTACATATACACAATGGAATATTATGCAGCTGTCAGAATAGATGAAGTCATGAAATTTTCCTACACATGGATGTACATGGAATCTATCATGCTGAGTGAAATAAGTCAGAGAGAGACAGAAAAACGCAGAATAGTATCACTCATCTATGGGTTTTAAGAAAAATGAAATAATTATTCTTGCAATAATAATAATTTTCAGACACAAAAGAGAAAAGAGCTGGAAGTTCCAGCTCACCTCATGAAGCTCACCACAAAGAGTGATGAGTTTAGTTAGAGAAATAACTACATTTTGAACTTTGCTAATAATGAGAATGTATGAGGGAAATGGAGAGCATGTCCAGAGTACAGGAGGGGGGTGGGTGGGAGGAGGGAGATTTGAGACAATGGTGATGGAAACTTTGCACTGGTGATGGGTGGTGCTCTTTATAGGACTGAAACCCAAACACAATTATGTATGTAATCAAGGTGTTTAAATAAAGTATAAAAAAAATTCAACTTTAAAAAAAAAGATTCCTCAAGGTATTAAACGAAGTCATCATTGTATTTCATCACATTTGGCCAATCCAATTATTTGGGATTCATCCAGAATTTCCTCTTAGTGTAGTGAAACAATTCTATGTTTAAAGTTCTTAATGCCTGAGAAGCTACTATGAGTTCTTAGACAAATGTCACTTTATATTATTATTCAATAGCATTGAAATCTTATCCTTCTGACAAATGACCAATCAGGGCTTTAATATCTTGTAGAAATGCAACTGTGTTTGGAATTAGTTAAGCAATCAGCATGTATCCCCTAGTCCTAAAACTTCATGGTGAGCATTAGTAGAACATCCACTCCTTTTGTTAGCACTTCAATATGGCCTATAAACTACCAGGTTTTGCTCTCACGTGGTCAGTGAAGCTGCATTCTTATCCGGTGCGCTCCATTCCAACATGGCCCCCGAGAAGCTCTGCACATCAGAGCCCTTACATCATCTGCACTATATGTACACTTGGTCAGGCTGTGTAAACTTTGACATGTGGGTGTCAATCTTTCTCATATTTGCAGATGGCTTTATCAGAGCGTGATTAGTTTCCAGAACAAATTTGAGCAAAAGAAAACATTACCTACAGTATGTAAGCCAACAGACCAGCTAGTTTTCAGATTTGTCTATTTACATGGGCACTAGATGTTTTGCTAAGGCTCTCTAAAACTGATGGTAATTGAACAGTGCCAGTGTGTTAGTGGAAGCTGATGAGTTGTAAAGGTTTTATAAACAACCAGGGTGGATTTGGCCACAGCCTTTCTAGTAATGTTTGTTAATCTCCCTGAGCAAGTGCGCACCTAACACAATGTAAATACTCCAGAATTTGGAGGTGTCAATAGTGTAACTTTTACTGTTTGTAAAATCATTCTTCGATATCATCAGTAAGTTTACTGAATGTCCCATGGCCAAATATAATAAAACCTTAAGTAAGCGCTTGCTGAGAAATAAGGGGAAACATGTGTTTTATTTTTACCCCATCTTATGTTTGTAAAGGATAACCATAGACTGGTAAATATAGTCATGACTGTGTCTGTGTGTCGATTTCTGTTTGGCTTCCAGTTAAGCCTAGTTTTATTCCACTCTGAGAAAAGGAAATATCTGCTTACTGTCTGTAGATCATTTAGTTTATGTATTTTGCTGAAAAAGACATCCTGTAGAATTTCCAGGGAAATTGTTTTTTCTGAAATTTTATTATCATTTAAGATAATGTTTCTTAAGGTAGCTATTCCAAGTAGAATTAAAGATGAGGGTATGTTCAATAACAAGCATGGGGGTGTTAAAATTCCTGTACATTCATCTGCTATTTGCTTTGCTGACAGATGATGTCAGAGGAGACCTTCTGAGCACCACTAGAGGGCCTATTCACTTGCAAAAATTTTTGAACATGGAGAAAAATATTCTTTGGATTAAAGAGGGGAGCAAAACTCTTTCAAAGTTTTAGAAGGGTGCAAGTTTTCTGGGGTGAACTACTACCACCCTTCCATACCCCTGTTGTTTCTGTATTTGTGAAAACTTTAGGAACTGGCAATTCCCTGGGGCACTGAACACGACCACAGAGCTTGGGGTTAACAAATTATCTTCCTGGCAGTAGTATTGATGGCTGGCCAGGAAAATGAAGGAAGCTGTGGTGACATTTTAAAGAGGAATTTGTGAACCACCAATATGAGCATGACTGGTGCAGCATAGCAGCACACAAAATCAATACAAATAACCCAAACCTTAATACCTTGATCCAGGGAAGAGGCTAGCTTTATCAGACACTCCAAGGGTGGTGGGGGGGGGGGGCTATGGCCACCTGCACTGCTCATGCTATTAACTTCTTCCAGAGAGCCAAAAGACCAGCCACTATGTGAAGAATCCCCCTTTTCCCCTTTCCTCAGAAATAATTATTGCAAACCATGTATCATATTTTTGGAAAGCGAAAAAGCTTTCTTATACTGACATCAATCAGACTACTATACTACCACTGCAAAACAATAGGTAGAATATATTTCTTTTCCACAGTTAGCAAAATGTCTGTTTTGATTCTGTTAAAATAATTTGAAGCATACACTGATTTTCTCTAATGTGAATCAAAAGGCTGGAGATGAGTTTCACTCTGTGAATTCATAATTATTCTCTTACTGTTTACAGCAGAAAGGAAAAATAATTTTCTCTTCTTTGTGGCATGAAATTTTTATATGCATAAGTAATTTGTGAAGCTAGGTTTAAAAAAAATCAATAGAAGTTAAAACCTGTATTATAAAAGGGTAGAAGTCAATTGATTGTGATACAATTTTTTTTCCTTTGGCATAATTACACTTAAAGGAATGGGCTAAAATATTGCATGATTAAATTAATTTGGAAACAGTATTATTAAAGATTATTTTTTCTAGTCCTTGCTTAACTGCCTCTTAATATATCAAAGAATGACTTTTTTATTTCAATAACATGGAAACAAATAATAATATTTTTGATGTAAGGT
The DNA here is from genome assembly GCA_004027635.1 of Crocidura indochinensis. Classification (NCBI taxonomy): domain Eukaryota; kingdom Metazoa; phylum Chordata; class Mammalia; order Eulipotyphla; family Soricidae; genus Crocidura; species Crocidura indochinensis. The sequence goes on along the minus strand of PVKC010054133.1, from coordinate 4,488 downwards.
ATATGGAGTGAACACATAAAGTGTGTGGGAGAACACAGTGTTTAAGTTTTCTTTATGGGTAGCTCATGTTATTTTCAGAGTAAAATATATAAATATATATTTTATATATAAAATAACAGATAAGTTACAAAATATAACAAGACATAATGTATAGATTTCCCAATTTTGGTGTGGAAATCCAAATATTTGCTGTAATATTCAATCTCACATTCCTAGTTAGTTGTCTAAGTAACAAGACAAATAAGCAAAGACTTGCTGACTATGAGCACTGTTTGTTTTAATAACAAGGGGCGAGATGGATCACAAAATAGAAACAAATAAAAAATAAAATTTTATTTTCTCCATATCTTTAGTCTTAGAAGGAGTGTGAATACCTGGTTTTTCGAGATCAGTGCAAGTATAAGAGTGAATTCTCTATTAGTTATTTACTTTTTCAAAGGATAACCTTCTGTCTTTTAATTATGTGGGATATAGGCTGTCTGGGTACAAGAGGCATATGTCTATAACACTGTCTTGCTCAACTGTGAGGAGATGGAAAAATAAATGGTCCTTACACTTGGGTGTGGTTTGGTCTCAGGCCAAAAGCATCCCAAATCCAATCTGAATTAGAATTATCTTCCTTGCTCTCATGTGCTCTCATCTGTTCTTGATGAGCCAGGTGCAAAAGTCCTAAAACTGAAAGATCCCAAGAGATTGAAATTCAGGATCCCAAACCTGCCGAGTCCTGTGCAAATACATGTGTGAACTGGGCAGTCTACAAGGTGAAAGCCACAACGGCACAGAGTTGCATTTGTTAATGTGTGTACAGAGGAACTCTGTTTGTTTGTAGGTCCTTAGTAGAAGGGTCTCTAATGTTGACTTTCTGAGGCTAAAATTGTTTGAATTTTCTATTCTGACTCTAAGCCACCTTCCAGAGAGCTCTTTTTTCCCCCACGTTGTTTGTACATTCATTACCTATTAAAATGGCTTCAAGTAGTAAACAGTTCAACAGTCCTGCGTTCATCTACCCATTGTCAAGAAGAATGGGGCCAGAGTGCCAAAAAGGACATTAGATGCTTGCCCTGGAAATAAATATTTGGAGTCTTGGAGCAATTATTCCACAAGACTGCTGCCCTGAAAATCCTAAATTAAAGCCAAATCAGATTTTGAAGACAGCGCATGGCCCAACATATTGTATATAGGCATATATTTCTTGTGATATAAAACAAAACTCTGGATTTTGTGTTTGTAACAAACTATTGTGAAGAAGGCTATAGAACATAAAATAAAACCTCTCTGTGGCAAGAAGGTATTTTGTTTAATTCAACATTACAATGTAATCATTATAAACTTTCTCTAACTTACTTGCCTGTAGAAACAAGAAGAATCTTCCCTCTAAAATGTCAATGAGTCAGATGGATGCATCCTCTTCTGTCCTTTCCTTATTCCATGCCAGAGTAAAGCAAGGAGATGTGGACTTACGGTTTCATGCACAATAATTTGGAATAAGGCATCAGAAATAAAAATTATTTTCTCTCCGGAATAATATGTTAAAACCCTTACAAATAGCTAAAATAAAAAAAAATGTAGCACGACTTGTAGGCTACACCCAGTTTCACCTTTTTTCCAATAATCTCTACATAGATAACTAATGGCCGAAATTCCAAGTATTTTGGACTGACATCTCCAGAGACTCTTTGGAGCCAGGAAGAGCACCTCCTCCAATACCTCTGTACCTCCAGAAGTCTTGGCAGCCATACCCATGAACCTCCACTTTTGCCATATGAACTTATTGGCCCAACTCCAGAAACCCTTTAAGTCTTAGATTTCATTGCCACATAAGAGGCCATGTAATACCTCCATGATTTTAATACTGACTTCTCAGTAGAAATACACAAATTAGATGTGAAATTATCATAGGTGTCATGTAAGCCTAACAAACAAAATCACAACGAAATGCTCAAGCAGCAATTAACAACTTAGAATAGCTATTATGAGCAACTCTGTAAGCCACAGTATTGAAAATGAAGGGATTATTTTTTAAATGAAGGAATTTTTAAAATAAAAATAAGCAAGTCTCTAGAATTGCTTTAGGATGTGGAAAAAACCACCTTAAGTTCAATGTATATAGTAGTAAGATTCAATGACTACATAAAGATTGACTTCTGGGAGATAAACACTGTATTGTAGCTATGGATAACAAAATTTATTATGGGTGACATAACAAAAAATGGAAAAAGAAAACAAAAATAACAAACGATAATTTTTTAAAGTCTATGCAGTCCCAGAACACACAAAAAAGAAGAGAATATTAAATTATATTCTCAGCTTATCACTGAAACAAAACAATTATGTTTTATGAAGTTATGACAATACTTCAGTAAATGTAAAGTATATATATCATTTACATATCTCAATGTATTTACATGTGCACATAATGCATGCTATTATGTAATACATTATATGCTCTAATATATGTACATAATACATGCTATTATATAACATTATATCCTCTAATATATGTACATAATACATGCTATTATATAACATTTGGGAGAAATAACAAGAAGTGTGTTTCTTCCAGATATAATTAATTCATGCACAGATTCAGTGATTCTCAAATTTGAACTTGGAAAAGAAGCAAATAAGGGTTAGTTTAATATAATCAAAGCTGACTTTCACTTGAGTGAGCTTAGATTTCTCACCACCTTTGATATTTTTGTTTTGCAAATAAAATGAGTTAAGATGAATCATTAATATTGGCTTCCAACTGAAGAAAGAACACATCTCACTTCTAATTGAATACTCATTCTGACAAGTGTGCCCCATGCTGAACATTGTTTTGGCATGTACCATTGCATGTATTACGTGCTTACATTCTGAAGTTCAGTAAACACAGTCTGATACCAGGTAGTATCTTAAACACAGGTCAAATCACACAATCTCAGGCATCCCCTATCTCAGGCAAAATCAAAGCTCCCCTAATATTTCCCAAGTTGAGTAACTTTTTGTCTAAAGCATGGGAGATGTTTAACGTGGGAGATGTTTTGCCTCTGCATTTTTCTACAATACACATTTTCTATGGGATCATTTCTTCTCTTGATCAAGAAAGAAAATACTTTTATTTATTTTAGGAAGGAATACTTACTCATTGCTCGAGGATTTCTCATGTCTTTAGGACTTATTCTTGGTGGTGTTTGGGGGAGTATTATGTGGTGCCAGGAATCGAGACAGGTCAGATTCATGTAAGACAAGTGCCATCATCCCTGTGCTATGTCTAGTACATTAGGAGACTTTCTAGCAGGCTTTCCCAGTTTAGAAAGTAGTCACCCACTAACTTGACTGTGCGCTTCTATATAATTTCAGTCATACTTGGTAGTTTGAGGTGAGACACAGAAGGACTCATGCTGTCCCAGGGATGAAACTGGGGTAAAATGCATGCTAGACAACTAAGTGCCTTAACCTCTGGACTGTTTCTCAGACTTTGACATTTTTACATGGTTGAAGTAGTTGTCTGCATTTAGCAATCAAAATGTTTTTGCATTTTGCATTTCTGAAAAATACCTGTGAGGTCCTGGCAATGAGCACTCTGTGGACAGTATTATTACATTGTGTTCTTTACACTGCTATCTGCCAGCACAGCATTTAATCCAGGGTATAAGTGCTTATTTAATTATCTGTCATCTTTGAGTCCATGTCATCCTGTCACCCCTGGGATGACAGCCAGCAGGATGTAATGGGGAGAAGCTCAAGCTGGACATGCCAAATTCACTTTTTTTTTTCCAACGGGAATGAACCTGTTTGATGGCAAAAGCTTTCTCTGTAGGTCAGTGAAAGGTGAACACCAGTACAGACATTTTACCAGATCTTTTAGAAGAGGACTCAGCAGGCAGGTAGGTGGACCTGATTCCTTTATATAAGAAACCAAAGTCCTCGAGCTTATCAAAAGCAAACCAACCCCCCAAGCCCTTTCAGGTTTTTGAAGCTCCAGTCTCCTCCATTCAGACCCTTTCCATAGAATTAAATGAAACTTAAACCTACTAAATAAACACAGGCAGACACACACTCATTCACTCACTCACACACACACACACACACACACACACACACATCATTGGGAGTTGTTCGCTTGATATTAATCATTGCTGCTTTGCGTTTCTCATCCTGATAGCTCACTGTAGGGAGGGACTCCTGAGAGCTCTGGAACAAAGGAAAGGAGAGGGGAGAAAGGGAGCAAAAATAGAAACAGAAAAGAAAGCACTTGAATAGTGCAAGTCATTAAGGAAATAAAAAGAAGGGAAACAATTATAGGCAAGAATATAAACTTGGGGCCCCGGAGGTAGCATGGAGGTAAGGCATTTGCCTTTCATGCAAAAGGTCATCGGTTTGAATCCCGGTGCCCCATATGGTCCCCCGTGCCTGCCAGGAGCAATTTCTGAGCATGGAGCCAGGAGTAACCCCTGAGCACTGCCGGGTGTGACCCAAAAACCAAAAAAAAAAAAAAAAAAA
>PVKC010054132.1:5000-10013 GCA_004027635.1 Crocidura indochinensis | reverse complement strand
AGAGAGAGAGAGAGAGAGAGAGAGAGAGAGAGAGAGAGAGAGAGAGAGAGAATATCAAAATTTCCCAGCCCGACCTCACCAGCCCTAAAAGAAAAATAAGAAAAATATCTCCAGTTCTATACACATTAATAAGTTTTTTTCTGTGTGATTATAACAAATTAAGATAATTGAGATGAAAGGGACCAACTTCTTGAAAAGTCCAACTCACAACGTGACCAAAGGATGAAATTTGAACAGCATGTGAACAACGCATGGCTCACATTTAAACACTTCAAACATTATTTTATCTGAATTGACATGTGTTAAAGGAATTGTGCTCATTAAGCTTATTTCTGGGGCCGGAGAGACAGCATGGAGGTGGGGCATTTGCCTTGCATGCAGAAGAATGGTAGTTCGAATCCGGCATCCCATATGGTCCCCCAAGCCAGCCAGGAGTGATTTCTGAGCACAGAGCCAGGAGGCACCCCTGAGCGCTGCCAGGTGTGCCCCCACCCCCAAATAGTTATTTCTTGCGAGGTCTGCTGTGCTTGGGGTGTTCCCCAGGTGCCAGGGACCAAACCCGGGTTGGCTGTGTCTTACTCACTGTTCTAGTGCTCTGACCCTCAGGAAGTAGCAAGTATTTAGAAAATTGAATAAAATTCAATCACTTCCTGGAGTTGGGGAGATAGTTCAAAGGGCAAGAGCTCAGGCTTTGTATGCTGGAGCCCTGGGCTCTATCCCTTTATCACAGTTTCTCAAACTGCCAGGAGCAATGCCAGAGCACTGAGATGTGAGTATCATTGTTGAAAGAGGCTCAAAGAGAAAGACAGAAAGAAAGAAAAAGAAAAAGAAAGCGAAGTCACACATTCCCAGTAGTTTGGAGAAACAAAACATTTCAGATCAAATTTAACAGACAACCCAAGGACTTTCTATAATGACAACAAAAATCCAATATTTTACTGAAGAGAGTTAAAGAAGAGTTACATAAAAGGAGAAAACAGTTGTGATTCAAAACATCAGAATGGCTGCAAAGACTCAATTAAAAATTGAGTCGTCCCCCCCCTCATATGGTACTCCCAAGCCAGGGGCAATATCTGAGCACTTAGCCAGGAGTAGCCCCTGAGCATCAAACGGGTGTGGCCCGAAAAACAAAACAAAACAAAAAATCGCAAAAGGACAGGCCAGAGTGATAGCACAATAGTAGGGCATTTGCCTTGCATGCAGGTGACCTGGGATGGACCTAGGTTCGATTTCCTGCATCCCATATGGGCCCTGAGACTGCCAGGAGTGATTTCTGTGTGCAGAGCCAGGAGGAACCCCTTGAGTGCCATTGGTTGTGACCCAAAAGCCAAAAAAAAAAACAAAACAAAAAAAACAAAAAAAACCCCACAAAGGTCACTCTTTCCCCAAGTTAAAAATCTCCAACTCCAACTCCTCCAAAAACAAAACTAAGAAAACAGACAAATCATAAACTAGGAAAAAATTCATAAGACAGAAATCAGAAAAACAGAAACTTAAGTCGAATCTTAATTTCCAGAATCTTAACCAAACATTTGACTTTTAGGACAAGGACTGAAGAGAAACTCAAAGGGATGGACCATGACACGCCCACCGATGTCCAGGGTGAAGCCCTGCTCCACACGGTCCTCTTAGCTCAGCCAGAAGCAACTCCCAAGCACTGATCTGGGAATAGAGTCCCTGAGCATTGGCACATGCGACCATCAAAGCCAAACCAAATAAAAAATTCTATGACAACAACAATGATAATAAATATAATAAAATATTATTATATAATAGAACATAGTAATACAACATGTTATTATAGAATTATCACGATATAATGATGATATTACATAATAATATATTATATAACACTAATTTATAATAATATGACACTATAATATAATAAAAATAAAAACACCCTACTTTGGAAAAGACTGAGCAAAAGCTGGAATGGAGATTTCAAAGGATACTAAAAAACCAACAAAGACTCACACACTCACACGATACCCAAATGCATACGATATCAGGAGGATGGAAGTTAAAGGAGAATGATTAACACTTAAAAAAATCCTGAACCCATAGCGGTAGTGCCAGGGCTTACAATGCCCAGCACGCAATCTCGCCAATCTAGAGCCAGGAGTCTGAGATCTGGTGTCCCCGAAGCACAGTGTGACCTTCCCTCAGCTGTTTAAGATTCCCCCGAACCTCCAGCTACTTCCGGCCACACCACCACGACGTTATGTCAGCATCACAAAGTGGTGCATGATGTACGATCCTGCGTGTGTCACAACTGAAAAGACGTGCAAAGTCCAAAGTAAGGTGATGTAGAGAGATCTGTGAGCGATGCAATCCAACTTGTGGGCCCCCCCTGAGCATGTGTTCAAGTGACCACACACTAATGGCAACAGTCATTCTTGTGAGACTTACAACGAAGAAAAGGTCAAAAACGGAATGAAGAAAGAGGCAGAATAAGATTTTAAAGACTGACGATTTCATCTGGGGACTGGAGCAATGATGGCCCAGCGGTGAGGTATTTGCCTCGTATGTGGCCAACCTGGGACAGACCCGGGGTTCGATCCCCAGCATCTGATAGGGTCCCTCGAGCCTGCCAGGAGTGATGTCTGAGTGTAGAGCCAGGAGTAAGCCCTGATCACCACTGGGTATGACCCCCGAACCAAAAATAAAATAAAATAAAAAATGACGGTGATGAATACATTCAACAAACTAAAAAATAACTTTAAAGAACTAGACTCTATTAGATATCTATGATAACTCTAGAAATGTAAAAAACTTTGACTGAAATCAATTCCATATATTAGACTGACAACATCAAACATCAAACGTTGGCAAGAACGTGGAGCACTTTGAACTCTCCAAGGCAGCAAGAAGAAATGGCAGAAGAAAGGTTGGCTTTCTGGACCATGAAGGACACACCAAACCCTCCTACTCAGTCACTCTACTCCCAAAAATCGAGCATCGAAAAGGGGAATGACCCCGCCCAGTTCTGTACCAGAGTGATAGAGAAGCCATAGTTGCAAGAGACTGAACCAGGCCAGTTGCTGTTAGTGAGAGGATGGGCGGCTGACCCTGGTGTACTTTTGTAGTGGAATGATGGAATGACATAAACATAATATGCACCCATGGGATGGATCTGGGAGTCAGAACGGGAGCTAGAAACCCGAGGAGTGGAATCATATGTGTTCCGTGTAAGATGAGGCAGAAAAGAAGCCCAGCCACTACCGTGTTTCTCCGAAAATAAGACCTACTTAGAGTTTCCTTCTGGGTGAAGGATAAAGCATCCCACAAAAATAAGGTCCCCCTAGGCTCTGTCTCGGAATGAAAATTAATTAACCATAAACTGGTTGCTTGGGCAGCCCCAACAGGCGTCTGTAGAATTCACAGTTTGTCTGGTTTGTTTTGACAAGTACTGTAGTACCGTACCATAATAAAAAATAAATTTCCTTTATTTTTATTTTCTTTCTTTTTTTGTATTTTGTTTTTTGGGCCACACCTGCTGATATCACGGGTTACTTCTGACTATGTGCTCAAAAATTGCCCCTGGCTTGGGGGACCATAAGGGATGCTGGGGGACTGAACCGTGGTCTGTCCTAGGTTAGCACATACAAGGCAGATGCATTACTGCTTGCACCACCACTCCCGCCCCCTTTATTTTCATTTAACAATAAATGTGGACCATATTCTTCTTTGTGCAAAAATAAGACATCCCCTGAAAATAAGACAGCGCATCTTTGGGAGAAAAATTAATATGACACTGTCTTATTTTGGAGGAAACAGGGAAAACACAGTTTAGGTAAAGGGTTGTCTGTGCTGAACAGGCCTTGAGATCTTTCAAGGTGGGATCAAGGTGGGATGAAAGAAAGGTCTCACTTGCCCTCACCCCCCTCTCTCCATCTCTCCCGTCCTCTGTGCCCTCCCCCTCCGTCTCTTCTCCCTTCTTCCCTCTCCCTGTCTCTCATCCTTTCCTCTCTCTCTCTCTCTCTCTCTCTCTCTCTCTCTCTCTCTCTTCTCCCTCTCCCTCTGTCTCTCCTCTCCCATGAGCGTATCACTGACTGAGCACACACATGGATGAGAAATGATCGAAGGGTGCACATCACACGTGCATTTCTCTGATGTCAGTGTTGTCTGCAAAATACTCCCCCACAAAAACAGAACCTCTGTGATTAACTTTCTCTGGTACTTCACAGGAATTCTGACAACACTTCCTGTGCCTTCTAGATTTCGGCACATGAGAAAATAAATAGCTTCAAGTTCTCAACAGCTGATGTCTCACGACTGAGCAAAAGGAGTTACACATATGGAAACCGGCTGGAGTCAAAGCATCAAGATAATCTCTTGACTTATTTTTGTATAATAATTTTTATTTTGACCAAAGTGTATTACATATCTTTCACAGTAATATTTTAAGTACATATTAATATTGAATCAGGAGAATTCCCACCACCAAAGTTGTCCTCCCCCCACCCCTAATTTTTGCATGTAAAGCAAGCTCTTGTTGACAATAATATTTTAGGTACATGTTAACTTAATATCAGGGGGATTTCCATCACCAAATTGGTCTCCCTACACCTCTGTTCCTACCTCCCATATCTTCCTCCCTCAGGCCTGCAAGAGTATGTGGTCTCCTCTGTGCCTAACTTGCTACTTAGTGGTCTTATACCTGTTTGGTCTTGATAGCTCCCTTATTTACTCCTATAACTGGGAGTCGGGACTAGATAGATCAAGTTACATGGTTTTGTTTGAAGAAGGGAAAAGTAATACACTGGGGTAAAAATCAAATACGCAGAAAATGGGCAGAGTCCTTGTAGAGGCTCTCATCCTCAGTTTGAGAGACGAAGGGGAAAACGGTGAATCACTCCAGCAGTCCAAAAAGAAGTGTCAAATAAAATAAAATATCTAGTGAGCACTCCAACAATAAAGGTAAGCACCACATAAAAGCCATGATCTTGAGATAAGAACATGGCAGAGCACTTAAAGAAAGAAGAGAAAGGAAGAATATTATATATATATAAC
>PVKC010054131.1:0-10026 GCA_004027635.1 Crocidura indochinensis | reverse complement strand
CCAGCCCCTTGCAGGAGTGATTTCTGAGCATAGATCCAGGAGTAACCCCTGAGTGCCACTGGGTGTGGCCACAAAAAGCACACCCCCAAAAAGGAGAATTTTGCAACGGTCTCCCTGCTTTGGGATATTCCAGATATTTTCACACTTCTTTCTCTATACTCTGGGTTGGTAAATTGGGTGCTAAAAAAAACTAATGCTGAAGCCTAAAATCATCAGTTAGTCAAAACTGTAAGTTTATAAAAAAGATGTAAAATATATTTACATATACACCCACCCATTTATGGGGGAAACATATATATTAAATTAATAATAATAGCATGAAATAATTCAATGTCTCATTTTTCCATTGACTCCCATATTACAACCTAAAGTTAAAAGAACTGTCCTGATTCCCAAGGAACAAAGTTTTACCAAAATTAATCTTGATATAGGTAACTAAAAGTTCAAATAAAGTGGAACACAATCCAGAAGTGCTTCTATATTAATCTCCCCCCTAAACACTGCTAAAGCAAATGGGTGCCCATTTCTCCATGGTTTTCAATATATAAAAAAAGTTTTACATACTCACAGTTTAACACAGTGGGATCAAGTGTAAATGCTGGAGACAAGCTACATGAGGACTCCCACCTATATAATCTAGGCAAATGAATTCACTTCTCTGAGCCAAGCAGGCCCTCCTGGCCAGCCAACACAACAGTCCCTGAGCAAATTACAGTACCTGTAAATAAACTGGGCAAGAAAGAAAAGGAAGGAAAGTTATGATACAGTGAACCCTGTGGCCTAGCTTGATCTCGCAATGAAAACTCAGAACTCAGGGGAGGAGGATTTCTGAAAGGTCTGTTCCTGATCCGATTTAATCCTTAGCTAAGGGACAAGATGAAAGCCTAAAAGGTCACAATCATAATGCCATTAAAAAAAACCTCCTGTATGAAGCCAGATTTCTGTATGAATCATTACTGTGTCAGGCGGGACACAGCTTAGCTCTGGTCTTTGGACCACAGAGTTACCTGAGTCAGAGCCTATTTTGGAAAGTTAATGGAATGAGTTGATTTTTTTCCTCCTAAAAAGATCCATATTTCAACCTGGTTATTACTGATAGATATTCCTGGTGTGGAATTATTTTTCTTGCCTAGGGGGAAAAACTCAGTCATCAGCATCATCCAGGAAATTCACAAAGGGTCAAACCAACTGCTATAGCTGAAACTCAAACCTTGCATAAATTCAATCCAGTTAAAAGAAAAAATGACTTTGCAACAAAGAAGGTTCATGTTGGGCTCACCAAGTAGTGCTCAGGGATTATTAGTTTTGTGCTCAGTGATCGCTCCTGGTATTAGTTCTCAGAAACTATGTGCAATACTGGAGACTAAATATAATCAGCTTCATGCATGGCTAGTGTGTTAGCCCTTGTTAGTCCAAGTCCTTACAAGAATCATTATATGTGGCTGGTTCTCAAAAAAATAAAATAAAAATAAAATAAAATAAAAAATAAAGGTGGGAAGTAGGGTGCTACACTTAACTCCTACTTCTGGAGCCACTCAAGAGACTTTTGCTCCTAACATGTAACATATTACTAGTTGCGTTAGCACGTGGGTCTACAACTGATATCATCATGGGTGGGCTTTGCTCAAATTAAAGCCATTGCTTCAGCCCACCTGTGTATTCCAGATTCCTGATTCCTACAATAGGCAGAGAAATGATGCAGAGACATGATCACCAGCAAGGGGGTTTCATCCTCCTGAAGAAATAGCCATGCTACTGCATCTCGACCTGGGAAGGAACTCCAGGAAAGTGGGATAAAATTGACAATGCCCTGTAGTGTGTCTTAGTACTTGCTTGCCCGGTTTTAATTGTCCATAGGGAAGTACCACCACCAGAGCCAACAAAATCTGGAAGCCAGAGGCTCAGATCTCTAGGGACAAAAGTCTGGGCCACTCCCTCACCAGTCTCCTTGATCAGCAGAAGTAACAGCCAACAGAGGATTTTTATAAAGGACAGATAATAAGTCACAGCCTTGGGGCCAATGCAACCATGAGGACTGTAGTTTGTCCCAGTTAATCCCAAATTCTGACCAGCAAGAGCCCTGGGAAAAGAACAGAGCATTCTGAACTAAGGACTATGTGATCCAGAGTGGAACAAAGGGCCTGAAGCAACCACTACCCAAGCAAAGGTATCCTAGCACCTGCTTCTGCAGACCTGGATGGCTTAAGGTTTATGTCTGCAATCCTTTCTGATGGTTCACCTTAGCTAAGAAAAATCTTCCTGCAGGAGAAGGTGAACTCCCTTGCTGAGGTGGTAGGAAACCTTTATAGAAGCATAATATAAAGGGAAAGTGCCATTTCCAGCGGGGGAGGTGGTCAGGCAGTTGAAAGTCGTGGCTCTCTACATTAGGCCATGGCTGGTTTCATAGGAGTTGAGGCAGCACAGAGGGTTCAGCTGATAAATAACAGGGTTCCCTTAGGTAGTGCCATGGCTGAGTCCACATAGCAGTCTGAACTTTCCTCCAGGCCACTGTGCACTGTCTTCTTGGAACTTCACATACTGGGGCAAGGGCTAGAATGCCTTTCTTACAAAGGCTGCTACTCCATTCATGAGGGTGCAGACTGATGCCTGATAGCCTTCCTAATGCTGCCATGAGGAAGTCTCAACATGTGAATTTGTAGGAGACACTTTCAGTATATTGCAGAGCCAAAGCCAGAGTTCCCAAAATTTCTCCTATCCTAATTTGCTACCCTCACTCCAGTAGAGCTTTCCTTAAGAATGATCTTGCAATTTAAAAGTTGTACACTTACTCCCTAGACCCCAGCCCATGGCACTAAGTATTCAAATGAATGCAGGTATCCAGTATATGATTTTGTGTACTATGTTCACAGTCCCACACAAAGTACTTAAAAGTTTGTGCTGTATGCAGCAATACTCTGCTCCTGTCCCTGTCACAGGCTTTAGAAATTTCCTGCCCTATTGCAGTTCCTTGTGTTTTCCAAAAATGGCTACTGTGCTTTCATTCCCAGGTGCTATTTACAAAACCATTTCAATCCCCCCATTCATTAAGAGTGAAGGAATGTATTTCTATTCCCTCCACCCCTTGAAAGTGGGCAGAATTTTGTGACATTCAACCAAAAGGGAATGGCAGATAGAACCATAGGTGACATCTCAGGCTGAGTATAAAGGACAATGCACCATCTACTCACTTCTTCAGAAACAAGTGGGCTAGAGTTCTAACCTACCCTATTCACAGCCCAACAACCAAACAGCCACTAAATGGAACAGAATCTCATACTGACCCTTGCAGAGAAGCTGAGGATGTCTGGCCAGTCTCATGCTCCAATAGTCCAGTCATCAATTGCTTGCAATTGCACAAGAAACTCTCAGTTAAGATCACAAGCAAAGCCCTTTCTAAATTCCTAGCCCATAGAAAGCCTTCGAGACAATCAAGTGATTGGAACTGATTTAAGCCACTGGATTTGGAGGAAACTGTTTTCCATAGCAATAGTAACCAGGACACCCACTAATGCTGAGCTTAGTCATATCACTTATGTCGGCCAATGGGATCTGTATCTTGTCCTGCTGCCATCAGTAGGGGAAGAGCAGGTCTCAGCTATGAGCATGTTCCGGGCAGAAGAAGAGAGAGCTATACACAGCAGACATGCACTAAACAGCAACCTGCAACCAGCCCTGCCCAAGGCAGCCCTCCCTGGAGCTTCACAGTGCTAAGAGAGTGAAAAAAAATTTTTATGAAGTATCAGGGCAATAGACGATGCAGGAGATGTATAAAAGCCGTTCCTATTTTCAAAGATAGAAAGCTTCATCATTGGCATTTTTCAAGGACTTCCTAATTATTATCACTAAAAATAACGGAAGCAACATTTTTCCAATAACATCTTTATCCTGAAATTTCAGTGTTTCTCTCCTTTTCTTCCCAGTGAGGCTCTCAATTAATGACAGCGGAACCTTTCTGAGACCCCAATAACATAACAAATGACCTTTGTTCATAAAAACACCCACAGAATAAAAAAAATCAAATACCAGGAAGGCATCAAAAAGAAGATGATTGGGGCCGGGCGGTGGCGCTGAAGGTAAGGTGCCTGCCTTACCGTGCTAGCCTTGGATGGACCGCGGTTCGATCCCCCGTGCCCCATATGGTCCCCCAGGCCAGGGGCGACTTCTGAGCGCATAGCCAGGAGTAACCCCTGAGCGTCACTGGGTGTTGCCCAAAAACCAAAAAAAAAAAAAAAAAAAGAAGATGATTGGTAGATATAAAATATTCCCCACAATTATTAGCTAGATTGAGAAGACCCAGAAGCCAAGAATTAATATTCAAGTCTTATGATGAAATGAGAAATTCTATCAAAAGGAGTCAGAATAGCATGTTATGACTATAGGTAAAAAAGGTCTCAACAGATTTATTTACTCCAGGAATAGAAAACTAAACCCTTTCTCTTTCAATATAAAACAAAAAGGACAATTTTTATTCAGGAATACTCAGAGCCAAAGAGAGAAAAGGCATAAAACCGAAGGAAGCAGGCCGAGTTCTCCAGATGCTGCCAACCTACCATGCCAGCCAACCTGGGGACTCATCCTTGGTCAGGCTTGGCTTAGGTCTCCACTGTCCTGATCCAATAATACAAATAAATGTTTAGGAATCCTTCATAGTGTAAAAATTAGCTTTTACCTAGGGCCTTTAAAAAATGAAATATGAATTGATTAGGGAAAGAAAATCATAGCAAAATACATAACCATTCCTATTTGTATTTTAATGTTAAACTCATAAAATATTTAGCATTTGTGATAACTAGACTTATTAAGCAACCCATAGGGCTGCACTGAACTTTGAGGATACATCTGTTCTATAAAGCAGGACCAGATGAAGTTTAGGAACCCTTATTCATCTTCAAATGACTCTGGGGAGACTGGCTTGAGTCTACATTCAAATTTATTTCATCACACTAACCTACATGGCAAAGGCATTAAGAATTAATGCTTTTTAGGGGCCCGGGAGATAGCATGGAGGTAAGGCATTTGTCTTTCATGCAAAAGGTCATCGGTTCGAATCCCGGTGCCCCATATGGTCCCCCGTGCCTGCCAGGAGCAATTTCTGAGCATGGAGCCAGGAGTAACCCCTGAGCACTGCTGGGTGTGACCCAAAAACCAAAAAAAAAAAAAAAAAGAAAAAGAATTAATGCTTTTTAGAAAGACAGCATGAAATTTTTCTAAGAGAAGGATGAACTAGAGTTTGGTTAAAATCCAAGCAAGTGTTTTATCACCACCACCCTACATGGTGCATACAGACCAATTACTACAGGATTTCTCTACAACAGCACATTGACATTTGGAGTCAGATAATTCTTTGATGTGGTGGTCTGTCCCAAACACTGCAGGATATTTATTTAGCAACATCCTGGCATCCACTAACTCACTTCCAGGATAACCTGGATACCACTATCTTGGTTGTCACAGCTGAAAAATATCTCCAAACACTGCCACATAACCCTTAGGTAAGGCAACCCCCAATTGGTTGATAAGCATTGCATTAATGTGACCTAATCTTAAAATATTGTCCTCCTAAAGAGAAAGACAAAGGTTTTGAGATTTAAGAGGATAACCAATGATATAGGGTTACTTTGCATTTTTGGTTTTGGTTTGGGCCACATCTGACTGTGCTTCAGAGCTTACTCCTAGCTTAGCATTCAGGGTCACTTCAGGCTGTGTTGGAGAGACCATATGGATGAAAGCTGAGTCAGTCATGTGCAAGGTAAGAACCATAGCCCACCATATACTTGCTCTGGTCCCTGAGATAAGATTAATTTACAGCAGTAGCTATCAAACTACCTTTTTTCCTTCCAGATATATCCAAGTTCCCAAGCTGGCACACCCACAGGCATATTTTGATTCTTATATAACCTGACTATAGATAAATACAAGATTCTACCAGTTTTTTTCTGGTTTGATAGAGAATATTAAAATACAATTGAATGGAAATAACATAATGGATTGAAATATGGCCTTCAAACAAAGAAATGTTACAATCCTAATATCCAGTTCTTCACAAGGTGATCTTTTTGATAAATAGGGTATTTGCAGATGTACTAAAGCTAAGATAAGATCATGAAGAGGGATCCTAATCCATAGAACTGTTGTCCTCACAGTAGAAAGAAATTTGAACAGAGACATAAATGTTAAGGGTAGGGGAATATATGGAGATGAGAGCAAGGTCAGCACTCATCAAATCAAGAACACCCAGGCTACTGTGCATTTGAAAGGCAAAGAAAGAGCCTTCCTTTCTGATGTCAGAAGGAGAAAGGGGCTCTTAACACCTTGCTTTGGGACTTTTAGCCTCCAACCTCTATTAGACCTTAAGCCTCCAGTCTCCACTGAAAGCAATGAATCTCAACTGTTTTAAGCCACCTAATTTGTACCCAACCTCGGAAAGTAATAGAGAGTTGATTTAGAAAAAAAAAATATCAACTGATTCGATTATCAACTGAATTCCACACAAATTCACACACAAATAATCATAGCTGTTTTAGCTATAATTGCCAAAATTTTAAAAATGATGAGATGGCTTTGGTATGTAACCAGGTAATAAGATATGATTATGCGCGCGCGCACACACACACACACACACACACACACACACACACACACACACGATGGTAGGTCATGAGGAGACATGAAGGAACCTCAAATTCATGTGACTAAATTTAAAAAAGCTAATGTGAAAAGGCTCTGCTCTGTATGACTCCAACTCTATGATGTCCTGGATAGGGCAAAACTTGAAGATGTAAAAAGATCCGAGGTTATCAGGGATAATGAAGAACAAAGCATAGAAGACTTGTAGGAAAGTGAAAATGCTTTGCATGGTATCATGGTAGAGAGGCATCATGGTACATTGATGCCAATCATAAAATGCACACCACCAAGAGAGGACTGTGAGAGATAGATTATGCTATTATATATGTGCATATTATATTATGTATGTGTATATATGTACATATATATGTACATATTATACAACACAGGTTTACTCTTGGTAATAAATCTACCACACTGGGTGGCATATTGATAAAGGGGGAGAGGAAAGTATGACTCAGGAGATCTCTGTACTTTCTTCTCAATTTTTATGTAAACCAAAAACTACTCTAGCAAATTAATGGGTCTGCTAAACACATCAGCATTTTACTACCTATAATAAATGGTCTGCAATGCAATCATGACTGATCCGAGGTACTAGTTTGACACAACAAACAGCGAAGACAGAATGTTCCGTGTTGTGCCTCTGAAAATTATAACGAAAAACTCATTTGGGCCTCATTAATTGAAAATCCATAAAAATACATACAAAATATATTAACAGTCATTATAAGATTAAGGAGGGGCTAGAAAACAGATGGTTCAACTCATAATGCCTCACCTCTTCCTACAGAGAAAATCCATTCTCTTTTTTTAAGGGGGGGCCCATCCAAGGGTACTCAGAGATTTGTCCTGGCCCTGCACTCAGAAGAAAATCCATACTCTTTAGCAGAGTCTGGAATCCCTTTATTATAAGTCACAATCCTTTTTCCAGACTCATAGTTGTCAAATTCTATCATACCTTATCTGTGCTGCAGGGAGTTGACCCAATGCCTCCCAAAGCTTCACATGGAAAAGATCACATAGAAAGTATCCATGGGGCCTAAGAATACAGGGGTAAGGCACTCAGTCAATTCAAGTTTGATCTCCAGCACCAAATATGGTTCCCCCACTCCACCCTCAGCACCACCAGGAGTGATCCCTGAATAAAGAGCTTGGGGTAAGCCATGAGCACAGCCAAGTTTGGTCCAAAATAAATGAATGGAAGGAAGGAGAGAGAGAGAGGGAAGGAGGGAGAGAGGGAGGGAGGGAAAGAGAGAAGGAGAGGAAGGGAGGGAGAGAGGGAGGGAGAGAAGGAAGAAAGGAGGGAGAGAGAGAAGGAGGGAGGGAGTGATAAAGGGAGGGAGGGAAGATACTCTCTTGATTATGTGGAAATGATCGCACAATAATTTTCTGTGTGAGTCTACTTATTCTTGAATTAAAAAAAAATCTGTAAATTGGCAAACCTATGTCTCCTATGTTACCCTAGGATTCAGCAGCACATTATATTGTGTAAGGTAGATCTAGCCTAACCAATCTTTTGTTTTTTGAAGGGGGGTCCACATCCGGCAGTGCTCAGGGGTTCCTCCTGGCTCTACGTTCAGAAATTGCCCCTGGCAGGCTCGGGGGACCATATGGGGAGCCGGGATTCGAACAAATGACATTCTGCATGGAAGGCAAATGCCTTACTTCCATTCTATCTCTCCAACCCCATCATTTTTAAGTAGGTAAGTGCTACCTCTCATCAAGTTCACCATTCCTCTACCTTGCAAACTATTAACCCTTAACTTCCTACTAAATTGTAATAATCAGTTCTTCTGTAATGACTTCCCTGTCACCCTTCAGCCATCCTTTCATTGAAGCCCCTCCTAGGACTTCTAAGGTAGTTCATGCCAGTATGCTGAACTGCCGCTGTAGCCTCCCAACCTACAGCATTATCATCGCAGGTCCAGAAATTGCAAAACAAATAAGATCTATTCTGATTCAGTATACTGTCTTCAACTTCTGGTTAGAAGCAATAAATACACTGGAGCAGTGTGTTTAGTACTCTAGAGTGAGTAAGGAGATAGGGCCCCTGGTCTGGAGCTCACAGTCTTGTGGGAGCAGTGGACTCAACATGTATGTGATTAATTAAAGTGGAGATCTAGTTCCCAGTGACTGCAGATAATAGGTGACCCTGCTCTCTTTTGAGTCAGAAAAATACGCCTTGAATAAGTTGCACGTAACAGAAATTCTAAAAGATAAAAAGGGAATAATTCCTAGAAATGAAGGTGCATGAAAGAAGCGTTCTACACACCAAATTGAGCATATGGTTATTAATGTCTTCCTACTCACAGGGCTTGGTTCAAGAAAATTCTAAATAAATATTTATTAAAGTTCTTTTTAATTCTGTTTACCTTTAATTTTTATTAAAAAACTATAATCTACAAAGTAATTCATAGTTGAATTTTAGGCATACAATGTTCCAACACTGATGCCACCATTAATGTCAACTTCCATCCACCAATGTTTCCAAATTCTCTGCCCTTTCTGGCTTGCCATCTTAACAGGGGCTTTTTAATATTTGATTGTTAAAGTTGAGCTTTATGATTTGTGATGCTGACTTGATGGTTTGACTATTTAGTTCTATCCGTTCGTAACACTACTGATGTACTTGAATCCTTGAAATACTTTATCTCTAAATGGATTCTTTCTATTTTAAATGGATTCATACTATTTTAGAAACCCTTTATATTTTGGATGGGGGAAGGGAAAGTTGTTGAATCATACATGGCAATGCTCAGGCTTACTCCTGACTCCATGCTCAGAAATCACTTCTTTTCTGTTTTTTAAGGTTTTTTTGTTTTGGTTTTGGTTTTTGGGCCATACCCAGCAATGCTCAGAGATTACTCCTGGCTATCTGCTCATAAATAGCTCCTGGCAGGCATGGGAGACCATCTGGGACACCAGGATTCAAACCAACCACTTTAGGTCCTGGGTTGGATGCTTGCAAGGCAAACTCCACTGTGCTATATCTCCGGTCCCAGAAACCACTTCTGGCCATGCCCAGAGAACCATACGCAGAGCTGGGGATTAAATTTTGGTTGGCTATTGGCTACCTTAACTCTATATTATCTCTCTAACACCTGAAAAGCTCTTTTAATAACTGAATAGCCGCATGTAGAAAATGAAATTAGACTCTTACCTCACACCAATCACAAAGTAACCTCAAAGTGGGTTAAAAACCTCAAGATGATGAAGACAGAGTGATAGCACAATGGGTAGGGCATTTGTCTTGCAAGTGGCTGACCCAGATTTGATCCACAACATCCTATATGATGCCCTAAACCTGCCAGAAGCAATGTCTGAGTGCAGAGCCAGGAGTATCCCCTGAGCACTGGTAGGTGTGGCCCAAACCCCACCACCACCACCAAAAAATAA
>PVKC010054130.1:0-10013 GCA_004027635.1 Crocidura indochinensis | reverse complement strand
TATGATTGTGATTAGGTTTCAGTCATGTAAAGAATCTCCCTCCATCCCACCCCACCCCACCCCCACCTGTACTCCAGACAGGTTTTCCAGTTCCCTCATTCATTCACATTATTATGGCAGTTCTCTGTGTAGTTATTTCTATAACTGCACTCACCACTCTTTGTGGTGAGCTTCATGAAGTGAGCTGGAAGTTCCAGCCCTCCTCTCATTGTCTCTGAGGATTGTTGCAAAAATAACTTTTATTTGTCTCAAAACCCATAGATGAGTGAGACTATTCTCTGTCTCTCTCTCTCTCCCTCTGACTTATTTCACTCCACGTACATCCATGTATAGGAAAACTTCATGGCTTCATCTCTCCTATGGTAGATTCCATGTACATCCATGCATAAGAAAATGTCATGACTTCATCTCTCCTGATGGCTGCATAATATTCCATTATGTATATGTACCACAGTTTCCTCAGCCATTCATCTGTTGAAGGGCATCTTGGCTGTTTTCAGAGCCTGGCTATTGTGAAAAGTGCTGCAATAAATATAGGTGTGAGAAAGGGTTTTTTTGTATTCTTGTGTTCTTAGGGTAGATCCCCAGGAGTGGAATAGCTGAGTCAAATGGAATTTTAATTTCCAGATTTTGGAAGAATCTCCATATTGCTTTCATAGAGGTTGGACTAAACGGCATTCCCACAAGCAGTGGATAAGAGTTCCTTTCTCTCCACATCCCTGCCAGCACTGATTGTTCTCATTCTTTGTGATGTGCGCCAATCTCTGTGGTTTGAGGTTGTATCTCATCGTTGTTTTGATACCCATGACATTCTTTAAAGAAGTGGATCAAACATTTATGAAGTTCATCTGGAACAATAAACACCCTTGAATAGCTAAAGCACTCCTAGGGAAAAGGAAAATGGGAGGCATTACTTTCCCCAACTTAAAACTGTACTACAAAGCAATAGTTATCAAAACAGCATGGTATTGGAATAAAGACAGACCCTCAGATCAGTGGAATAGGCTTGAGTTCTCAGACATTGTCCCCCAGACATACAAGTACCAAATTTTTGACAAAGGATCAAGAAGTCCTAAGTGGAGCAGGGAAAACCTCTTCAACAAGTGGTTCTGGCAGAACTGGTTAGCCACTTGCAAAAAAAGCGAACATAGACCCTCAGTTAACATCATGTATGAAGGTAAAATCCAAATGGATTAAAGACCTTGATATCAGGCCTGATACCATAAGGTATATAGAACAACACGTTGGTAAAACACTCCATGACATTGAGACGAAAGGCATCTTCAAGGAGGAAACTGCACTTTCCAAACAAGTGGAAGCAGAGATCAACAGATGGGAATACATTAAACTGAGAAGCTTCTGCAACTCAAAAGAAATAGTGCCCAGGATACAAGAGTCACCCATCGAGTAGGAGAAACTATTCACCCAACACCCATCAGATAAGGGGCTAATATCCAAAATGTACAGGGCACTGATAGAACTTTACAAGAAAAAAGCATCTAATCCCATCAAAAATTGGGGAGAAGAAATGAACAGACGCTTTGATAAAAAAGAAATACAAATAGTCAAAAGGCACATGAAAAAATGCTCTTTGTCACTAATCATCAGGAAATCTCCCTACTTTAATCCTAACAGAATTGAGAGGAATTTTCTAATTATTTTAGATTTCCTGAATCTTGAAACATGGGCCACAATGGCTAGTTCTTGGGTACAAAGCAAGGGGCTCCAAAGCAATGCAGCCACCCTTCCTAGAGTACAAGGATGCTGAGCAGCTCGGGCCCTGTAGTGCCAGAACTTATTATACCAGCCACTCTAAAAGTACTTGGAGACCCCCAGGGTTGCACCTGGAAGTGCTCAGGGCTCACATGAGAGCAAATAGTCCAGAGAGAGCCCATGAGAGCCCTGAGAGCAAATAGGGGTCAGCAGCCACAAGGAAGTCACACAAATTTACCCCTGAGCTTCCTCTCTAAACTTTTCAGTTTCTATTCTTGCTTTCCATTTTGTTTTTATTTAGAAAGAATATTCTTTAGCAGACTTTAAACATCACACACATGCACGTGGAAACGTTCTCAATTATCTGTAGAGAACACTCTTACATAACCAGAACTCAGAAAGAGAAATACTTTAACAATCCCCTACCAGTCTTCTTTATACCTTTCCAGTGCTGAGGGGTTGCCTATTGGCTTTCAAAAGCTATAGGACTTTTATCTTTAACAAAGATAAAATAGCAAAATCGTGCATGGGTCTGGGGAGACAGTTCAAATGGTAGAGCACATGTGAGCACATGCATGGACCTACATCTGTTTTCCGCTCCCCTGAGTACTGCCAGATGGTGGCTCTCAACAACCCCAGGCCAGCTCCAGTAGCCTTCACATACTGCCATATTGAGCACTGTTAGGTATGACCCTACAGATCAAAAAGAATTTGAGAGTCCTCAGCTGGTACCCTGTCTGCCTTTCCACGTGAAGCAGCCTCTGAGTGATACTGTAAACCATAACAACTGTCACTGCCACAGAGAAGCCCATGAATAGGTCACAGTACATTTGTCCACTCTCTGCTGTAGACACCAGAGTGCTCCCAGTTGGGACTAAGGCTGTGCTGGTACAATAGTTTTTACCTTCATAAACATGCATAAACAATTGTGCTAGTCATTCTCTTCAAAGAGGATTTTTTCTGTGTCGATGCAGACAAGTTCAACATAGCTGCAGTCAAAATATTTGGTCTTAGAGCAAGTCACAGACTTTTTCTTTGGAGAGAAAGATGAGGGGACGAGAAGGTGGGAAAGGACCTCCCTAGCAATGCTGGACAGACCCTGCAGTACCAGGGGCATCAACGCTACTCTGGGGCTACTCACACTTGAATGTGGTTTAATTAATACAAAACTGCTGCACCGGAGATTAGTTTTGTATTAATATAAAATATGCAGCACATGTTAAAATGCTGGTCCAAATGACAGCACAATAGTCCACTATATTGTTAATAAAAATGTGAGATATACTATATACTAATATATATGTGCATATATATGTATATAGTAATTAGAATAGTACAGGGTGTGCAAGTGAAATATAAGGCCTAAATTGTGAATCATGCCATTCTTGTGACTGATAATAAGAACCAAGGAAGTTTTTTAAGCTGGAATCTTCCTGTCCACACATGTACAAATGTCTTTGTCCATACAGTGGACAAAGGAAAATCTATAACATTGTAAACTTTGTAACTACAAGATTCACTTGCAAATAACTGAATATAATTCCCTCTGGGACCATTAAAACTTTTCCTAAACACTGCATGCTCTGGAGACCAGAAAAACAAAATGTAATAATTGCACACCAAAATCAGGAATACTGTGCCTTCATTAGAAGTATTCATCTGGGGCCCGGGAGATAGCATGGAGGTAAGGCGTTTACCTTTCATGCAAAAGGTCATCGGTTCTAATCCCGGTGCCCCATATGGTCCCCCGTGCCTGCCAGGAGCAATTTCAGAGCATGAAGCCAGGAGTAACCCCTGAGTGCTGCCGGGTGTGACCCAAAAACCAAAAAAAAAAAAAAAGAAGTATTCATCTAATTCAGGGTCTAGATCAAGTAACAATCTTATTTTGGTCCTGCTTCTATGACCCAAACAATAATTTCAAGAACAAGAGGGATTCATTACTCGGGGTTTTCGTTTTTAATTCGTTTGTTTGATTTTACTCTCTCCCCTCAATCTTCTCTCTCTCTTTCTCTGTTCCCTAATTATTTACAAAACTAAATTTATTCAAGTAAATATGTATATATATATATATTTACATTTACTCAAGTAAAGGAAACAACTTGCTAAGAACTTATATTCTTCCAACATTTGAGGGTTTAAAATAGTCTTTCTTGGGGCAGTCTAAAATCAATATAAAAAAATCTGTTGCATTTCTATATGCCAGAAATGTAAAAGAAGTTTTTTATTTGCTTGTTTGTTTTTTGTTTTGGGGCCACACCCAGCATCACTCAGAGGTTACTCCTAGAAGGCTCGAGGGACCATATGAGATTCCAGAAGTTGAACCTAGGACGTCCGCTTCAAGGCAAACATTCTACTTGCTGTGCTTTTGCTCCAGCTCCAAGAAACATAAAAGTATATTGGCTGGTTTTCTTTGTGGGGGGGGGGAGGTTTTGTATTGTTTTGTTCTGTTTGTTTTTTTTTTTGTCACACCCAGTGATGCTCAGGGATTACTCCTGGCTATGCAGTCAGAAATTGCTCCAGACTCCGGGGACCATATGGGATGCCAGGGGATAGAACCGAAGTCTGTCCTAAGTCAACGGCATGCAAGGCAAATGCCTCATCTCTGTGCCACCACTCTAGCCCTGAAACATGTAAGTTTTTAAAGTGATATTTTACTGGCATAAAAATAATTAGTAACCTAGGAATAAATTGAATAAAAGAGAGGAAAGTCTTGTATTTTGAAAACTGTAAGTCACACATAGGAAAAAGGGAGATAAAAAAATAGCAGACACAAAGAGATGGAAAGATAATCCATGCTCATGGGCTGAAAATGTTAACATTGTAGAAGCAAACATATTCTCCACAGCATTCCCCAAAGCATTTGATAAAAAGTCCTATTAAAATCCTAAAATGAAATTTCTCAAGAAACAAAGTAATTATTACTGTAATTTGTATAGAATTACAAAATATCCAAAATATCCAAAGTAATCCTAAAACAAAAGTACAGGAGCATCATGTTTCCTTATTTAAAAATATACTACAAAGCTGTAGTTATTAAACATGTGTGGTATTGGCATAAGCAAAGGACATACAGTTCAATAGAACAAATTTGAGAGCACCCAAGCAAATACTTACATAGTTAATTTGTAATAATAGAGTATAGGGCAAAATATGGGTAAAGGAAAATCTCTCTAATAAATGGTGCAGGAAAATCAGGCACAAGTGAAAGAATAATATGTTGCCACGAACTCACACAATACACCAAAGTTAACTCAAAGGAGATCAAAGACTTGGATATTAAAGCAGAACATAAAATACATCAATGAAAATATTGGCTCTCTGGTGATACTGCTTTTGGTGGTATCTTTTTTCAGTGCTTCTGGCTTTAAGGACATGAGATTATGTCAAACAAAAAATTTCTGGGCTGAAAAATTTCTATAAGATGCTGTAAGAGAAAGATGTTTACTTTATACATGACCAATCACTTTTCAAATTCCCAGAAATACTAGGGTCCTCTTCTGAGCAGGGAGCCAGAAATGGTCCCTGAGTATCACAAGGTATGACCCAATACACCCCCAACAAAAGACAAATTTATAATTTTTAAATAACAATTTTAGTACTACAAAAGTAGTGCTTGAAAAATGAACACATCCTACTCAATGGTTAAAACTATTCGTACACAATATAGCAGGAAGAGGGTAAATAGAGCCAAGGTAAATAAGGAGCCCACTAAATTCAACAAAAACAAAAACAGCCCAATCAAAGAAAAAGTGAATCTAAGAAACGAGCAGTCTACAAAGGAAACAGAGTTGTCTTATGGCATTCAATTATACCAGATCTGGGTATTATTTGGTTTCTTAAATTACCTATGTAGGCTTGGGAGATGACACAGAGCAGGAATCCTTGAGTCCTAGCACCTAAAGAACCCTGAACATCACTGTGGTGGCCCCGCTGGTCCCTAATGCCAAGGACCCAAGCATCACACATTGTCAGACCCTACCATTGAACAATTTGGATTGCTTGGTCAAATATTGCCACCAAAGATCCTCAGGTCCCCGAAGCAGTGCTTTCCTTATATATAAAGTGATCTTTATTATGATGTTGGAGATCATGGAAATTAAATATAAAAATCCTCTTTCTCTCTTTCTAGAATCAATATGGAGTCTCTGACAGCCTGAGCCAAAGTCAGCTACGTGACAATCCGCATGGATTGCAAGCTACACAAATTGCAGATTGCAGCCATTTGTCCCTGGGCCTAAAAGAAATGTAACACTATAAAGTTAGGGGAGTCACCCACCAGGCACCAATGTTCCCAGAGGGATGGGGGCTGGCAGAAGGTTCCCATGGGAATAGAGGCTGGTAGCCATAAAATGCGATTAGATCTTGTGCTGTATTGCTCTGTAAGACAATCTGGGCCTCATAATTTACGAATATCAGCCTTGTGATGTGTCTACTTGTTAATCTTGAGAAAACAAGATGTTCCTGTGAGAAGTTACAGATATTCCCTGTGTCCCCCTCTCCCTGTCTCTCTTTGTTTGACTTTGGTATATAAGGCCGTTTCCCCT
The DNA here is from genome assembly GCA_004027635.1 of Crocidura indochinensis. Classification (NCBI taxonomy): domain Eukaryota; kingdom Metazoa; phylum Chordata; class Mammalia; order Eulipotyphla; family Soricidae; genus Crocidura; species Crocidura indochinensis. The sequence continues at coordinate 3,756 of PVKC010054130.1, read as the reverse complement.
TAATAAAGATTGGGCTCTCAATCGGATTGCCGTCCTGAGCCTCATTATTTCCCAGCCCCCTCTTCTCATTTCAGGCTGGTTTCCACTTCGTGAACTGTGAAACAACTTTTGTGAGGGTCTCCAGAACTTATCCTGCAGGAGGGGAAGTCGGGAGAGACCCCCGCAGAGTGGCGCCCAACCACGGGGCACGAAGTACGGATCAACTGACCGAACAGCAAGGGAGCAAGTCCTGGGAGCCCGCCCATAAGTAGCTGGTAAGACCCTATTTATGGCAGGGTGCAGGGGGGTCAGCCTAACAATGAACACTACAGCCGCCGTTCAATCGTCCCGGGAAAATGGGACTAATTTATCTAGAGAAGAGGTTTTTATTAAAGATCTTAAGGAAGAGCTGGGTGAAAGAAATGTTAAGGTGAAGAAGAAGGACTTAATTAAGTTCTTTATATGTGTTCATGGCATTTGTCCATGATTTGTGGTCATTAGACTACATATAGTTACTAGCACTTGGAAACAAGTTGAAAATGAGACTTTGCAATATTATAAGAGATATGGTAAAGAAAAAGATAAAAAGATTATGCAGTTTTACTGAACAATTCTTGGTAAAATTATTACAGGAGCAGAATTAGATCCTCTCGGGGAAAGCCCCGTTAATAAAGAAATTGTTGAAAAAGCTGAAGCTATTGCAGAAATAGCCTCTCGCAGTCAATCCTGAGCAGGGTGGATCAGTGACCCCTCCCTTCTGTGAAACTGCCTGCAGCAATGAATCTGGGGCAAAAGCAACATTGTTGAAGGACACAGTAAGCCTTCCAATTCACCTTGAAATACCCCAATTTTTGTTATTCAAAATAAACCTGGAAAGTGGTGTCTCTTGCATAAACAAGACCCCCAGAGGTAAGTCAGACTCCCCTTCCTGGTTGCCATTCCCTCTAGTTTGATAAATTAGTAATTGATCTTAAAGATTTTCCTTTTTTCTCTATGGCACTGCTCCCTGCTGACTGTAAAAGGTTTGCCTTTAGTCTTCCTGCTGTTATCTGTGCTAGCCCCTCCCCGCATTAACAGCGGAAGGTCCTGCCTCACACTTTGTCAAATATATGCAGCATAGATAATAATTTTTGCAAAAAATATTTTAAAACTAAAACCTAATCATCTTATTTAACCATATAATAAAACAGCATATTAATTGGCTAATGCAAATTACAAGCAACTGGCCTTTAGAATGTACCCCCTTTAAGGAAAAAATTGATATTCATTATCCAGCAAATAACTTAATGCCTCAAATAATTGTGAAGTTTATGAAATAGATCATGCGGCATAAGTGTGCCTTTTCTGAAAGTGATTTTGTAATTAAACTTAGTGCATTGGGTGGTATAAAGTAATTATTAAAACATTGAATATTAGGAAACTTTTTGAATTCAGATCTGTAAGGGTTAAAAGTTTCTCCAGGGAGAAAAAGCAACAGGCATATAAGAACAATAAACTCCCTTTGTTCATTCTCAGGAATTTTAGAGCAAGGTCATAATTCTGTCACTTATAGTAACTAATTATTGGAAAAAGAAAAACTTCTTAGCGTTTTAAATTCAAGTGAACACAAAAATGTTAAAAAATTGGAGTCTTTTATAATTCTATTAGAAAATCTATTTTGATGTTCAGAGTATTTGAGAAAAAAATAAATGTGAATAAAATGTACAAATTTGTTTTGTTTCTTTATATATTGATATTATTGAGACTTCTAAGTCTTAAATTACTTTCTAGAAAGATTTTGCATGCCATCAAAAGTAAAAATTTTTGTGGTTTTTAATCTGAGTTTTTCAAAGCCTGAGATTCATAGTTAGCAGTGTCCAATTACATACAGGAAGAGCTTAAAACATTCCATATCCAAACTGTTCCCATTTATCCTGCATTTATATTTCATCTAAAAGTGAAACAATTATTTTTATTATAGTTAGTATCTACATGTCAGAATAAATCATTCAATACAAAAGTGGTGTCACCTACAAATTATTTCTTTAAATGTCTTATGAGAAAATTCCGCAAATTTTTATTTAATTATAGATGTCCGGAAGCTACAATTTTATTGGGGAGTTAGTTTAACTGAAACTGTAATTTATGATAAGTTATGAATTGTAGCTAAATGTATTTTGAAAATTGATGCTGTATTACCTGCCATTGTGATTGCTTAGTGCTGGCTTGTTTCCAAATTATTGCTTAGATTTGTTTCAAATAGAGAAAATTGCCTTTCTGAAGAAGCAATGGACAAGATGAACATGCTCAGTTTATGGGCATTTACTATAGTTCAATAATTGCAAGCACATTTTTATTGGTAGTATTTTAGCATGTTATTAAAGGCATCCTTTAATACATCCTTGTGTAGTATAATCCTTATTAGTTTTGCCTCCTTTGCTTTTTACCCAGCCAAGATTGGATTTTTTTAATTTATTCAAACCCTAAACTAAATCAAAATTTAAGATGATGCATATCAGAATACCATTACTTTATTAAAGGCCAAAAAATTGTTTTCATGCACCTGCATTGTTTTTGAGCAGTGTACTTTAAAAAGGGTTCACAAAATCAGTAGAACCACATAACAACTGAATACCAAATCTTAGAGAAGTAACAAATTATACTTTAATATGTTTTTATTATAATAATGGTTTCTAATAATTTCTTGCCTCTCTTTACCAAACACATATCCTGCTAACAATGTCTAATAGTGTCTAAGTGTACTTTGAGTTTGGGTTTCTTGATCACAGAACGAATGTTTGAGCGTAAAGGTAAAATCAAGTAACCAAAGGGCTGCCATAATAAGGAATCTTTTCTATATTACCAACATTTTCTCAAATACCTACTTGTCCAGGTTCAGTTCATGGTTTGTGGTAGGATTCAGAAAAGAGCTTAAAATGGATTTTAAAAAAAGTAACTCCTACATAGTCAAACATTATTATGTATCCAACTATCTTTGCTAGGTTTGTTCTTTTAATAGATGGAATTTATTAAAATGAATTGTTTTTATTTTAATCATTGCCTAAAACGCTTTTTGAGTAGTAGTTGATGAAATGGTGAATTTTCCACAACTGATTAAATGAAATTTTACATTTTCCTTCTCATCCAAAGTTTTGTACATCTCATTGTTTTCTAATGAAAAAAAAATGTTAATATGGATTTTTGTATTACTAAAAATAGCTTTAAGATTAAGGAAAAATAAATAACTCTTGTACAGTTAAAATATTGTTGATTTATGAGTAATTAATATTATGAAAGTAACTAAATTTTGTAAGCAGGTTGACAACACGTGTCAAATATAATTTTGGTCTTAAACTCTGGGTGTGGAAATACATCAAGTGTCTTTAACTATTTTATAATGATCTAAACATTTGGTTAATTTTGTATATAATATTTTTTACAAATTATTCATTTGAAGTCTTCAAAGTAGTAACAGTTGTTTGTTTTTTAAAGTCATTTTTTTCATACCTCTTATAGTCATAGTTTATGCTCTTGTGTTTAATCATTGAAATTTTAACACTTTATTGCAACTGTCTTACTGTTCTTCTGTGAAACTAATTTAAAGAAAACCTGTTCAATTACAGCAGACAATATCATATTCAGAGTGAAGACTCCTTCTACAGTGCTCATTAACCATTCTATTTAAAATTTTTAACTGCTTACTATTTTACTTAATGTTTTAAACTTCAAATTAGGATTATATTAAAAATGTTTTGTGCTAAATCTAAACCTTGAAGCTTTTTTTTTTTTTGGTTTTTG
>PVKC010054129.1:0-10023 GCA_004027635.1 Crocidura indochinensis | reverse complement strand
TATTATCATTAATTTATATGGAAAAATAAGCAGTCTCAGACGCCAGCACAACCTAGCATATCATACCAATTAGGATCACTGTACTTTCAGGCAGGCAGGAAAGTCCACAACCATCCTCCCATGGCCCTGATGACGACATAGTGGACTGATCAGAGTATTGCTCTTTACGTGGCAGATCAATAAGTTGAAGTGCAAATATGTAAGAGAATTCCTAAAGATAACTCAGCCAGTAATTCTGAATTGGGCTGTGAAACCAGGCAATATCATTTTCTAGCCTGAGTGGTTTGCTTTCTGGCCCCACTGTGTATGCAAACCCACATTGCTCATGGGAAGCAAGTCTATATATCAACTTTTTATGAGAGGGTTAGTAAATAACATGCACTCTTGGTTACAATTTTATTATATATTCATAGAAGAAATTGATGTATTACTTTTATGAGCAGAAAAAATGAAGCTATTTTCACAATGAAGAGAATAAAAAGTTGGGGTAAGTAGGGGGAGAACAAATTCTAAATTCTGAATTCTATACATTTGCTCAATTGTTCTGGGCACAAACAAATTTCTGCCTCTAATTTTACACGAATCTGTTGCCCTTTGGGAGTCTATATAGACTATTTCTGTGTTAGATGTTAGGAACCATTGAGAAAGGGAATTCTGTGTAAAAGAGCTCCTTGCAGAAAAGAATCCTATTAGTCTTGGGTGTCTTATATACTCAGAGTCATCTTGATGTCAAGCACATCAAGAAGTATGTGATGATAGTAATTAATGAAAAAATAAGTACTCCAAACCTAGAATATTTTTCCTAAAGAACAGCTATAATTTGTCTTTGCATTTTAAAACATTTTTTAATTTTTTGATTTCTATGAATTTGATATTTTTATTTTTCTAGTAATTTATTTAAGCACCATGGTTACAAACATGTTTGTAGTTGGGGTTCAGTCATAAAAAATATACCCCCTTTCACCAGTGCAACTTTCCCAATGCCACCAATGCCTCCCATCTCCCTTTTCCCCCACCTATTGCCTATCTCTGAGATAGCCATTCTATTTTTCTCATTCATTACCATTGTCATGATAGTTGTTAGTGTAGTTATTTCTCTAATTGCACTCACCACTCTTTGTGGTAAGCTTCATATCTTGGACTGGTTCTTCCGGCCTTCATCTCTATTGTCTCTGGGTATTATTACCATACTGTCTTTTAGTTTTCTTAAATCCCACAGATGAGTGAGACTATTCTGTGTCTGTGTCTATCTCTTTCCCTCTGACTTTTTTCATTCAGCATAAACTTTAAAAAAAAAAAAAACTTTTTACACCAGTTTTGTGTCCATAGCAAAACTGACCAGAATGTTCAGATATTTCCAGATAGCCTCTGACTCCATATATGCACACACTCCCCCATCATCAGCATCCCCCACCAGGGTCAAGGGTCTCTCTTGGTGTTAAATGTTATGGGATTGTGCCCAAACATTCTTTGTGTTTGACCTGTTCATCCCCTATCCTTCCAAATCCCTGGCAGGCAACAGTCTTTTTGTTTTACAAAGTTTTGTTTATCCCTTCTGCACAGTAAAGAAAATAAAGCCTAAAAAAATCAAAAGACAGCCTACTGATGGAGAGGAAATATATTCATGTATCATACATTAAGGAAATAAGCAGGTTAGTGGATAAAGAAATTGAGGCCTACTCAGCTAGAAGAAAAGATGAAATATTGCTATAAATTGGATTGGAACTGGGGGGGAGTTATGCTAAGCAAAGTGAGTCAGAAATAAAAGAACAAAAAAAGAAAAATCTCATTCATATGGAAAATATAAAAATATAAAGAGAGCAAGATATGACCCAATGGAAATAAACTAAGGTAGTGTTTCGGGCTAAGATAGTGTCAATAGATTTGCGGACTGAGAATGCTAGTGAGAGAAGAAAGGGACCTTGGGATAATGGTAGGAAAACCTCCTGATGATGGACATGGTGTAGGAGCACTACCACAATATAACAAAAATATTAGTACTAATTATTGTAAATTATGACATTTCTGAAAAAACAATTTGGGGAAGTTTTTTCTATTTCTTAAATATTATACTAACAGTCATATAATTTTTTAGTTTATGTGCCACACCTGGTGGTGCTCTGGGGTTGCTCCTGGCTCTTCGCTCAGAAATCACTCCTAGCAAGCACAGGGGACCATATGGGATGCCCAGGGATCGAACCCAGGTCTGTCCCGGTTTGGCCACATGCAACATAAACATCCTACTGCTGTACTATCACTCCAACATGTCATATTTTGAATTTCCATCAACAATAACTCTTGCTCCACATTCTTGCCAGCATTTGATACTGTCAGTGTTCTAATGCATGGCCATTCTAATAGATGTGTAGTAACATTTCATGTTTTAATTACATTTCCTTGATGGAATACTATGTAAAGCATCTTTTTATGAGCCTGTTTTCCATCTGTGTATCTTCTTTGGTGAGGAGTTAGGATATCTATCTAAGTACATTTTAAACTAAGATTGATTTCTTATTGTTGGGATTTTTTGTGTGTGGTTTGATTTTTTTGTTGTTAGTTGTTGTTGTTCTGTGTTCCATTTTTTTTTTTATTGAAACCACGCCTGTCAGTATTTGGGCTTATTCTTATTCTCTGTTAAGGGGTTATTCCCAGTGGTGCTCAGGGGACCATTTATGATGTGAGAGATCAAACTGAAGTTGAATCAGACTCGGTTTGCTGAATGCAAGGAATGTATCTTAGCCCCTCTGATATCTCTCAAGCCCCTTATCGTGGAGTTTTAAGAATTCTTTGTTTGAGATAATATATAAGATATCTTTTGCACATATTTTCTCATCCCATGACATTTTATTCTTTTATTCTCTCTTTTTCTTTTTAATCTCTTAACAGTGCCTATTGCATAGCAGTTGGCAAAAATTTTAAATCACAAGTTCAGCATTGCAATGATTAAAGTTTTCTCACCTTTGTTAAATGCATCTAATCTGGAAAAATCAGCTAATTGTTATTTTTAGAGTCTAGGATAGAATGGAATTGAATTCACTCAGGAGCAGAGAGAGGTGATTCAAAAGTAGTAACAGATGGTTCTCCTAACTTCATGGCCCTGACAAGTTTTTACCGGAATGTGAAAGCATACTTTTAAAAAAGACGTATAAATGACACAAGAGTTTACAAATCACATGCTAAAATACATGGTGTGGGCTGAGTTAAATGGAAGAAGGTCAGAACAGTCTAAAATGTCCAAAATAAACAGAGGGTGTTAATTGGGCTTTGTAATAATAATCGGCTTTGGTCAGAGATTTAAGTACATCTTTCATCTATAATATCTGGATCAGTGATTTTCAAACACTAAGTTATTCCATTTCTATTGACTCAACAATCTGGCATAGATGCAAGCTATATTTTCTGGAAAAAACATTTTTGAAGTGGGTTCAGTTAAAAATATGTACATTTGTAGCAGCATTGTCTCATGAACCATAGAGTTGAATGTTGGACAGGCAGGAGAATGTAAAGGATGATCCAAACTGATGTGAATAAAAGCAAAGTGTGAGCTCAAATGGTCAAGAGTTACTGAGCACTTGAGTACCAGCAAGGTACCAGACAACTCTCCCCAGCAGGGCAGAATGGCAGGGTGACCACTAATTGCTTGGTAAACACTGGGAGACATTGTTATGAGGCGATAATTATTGCATTGGAATTGTTCCTAATTTGTTTAAATGTTGTTTTCAGTCTCCTAATCACTTCAACAGGGCTGCCAAAATTCTGATCATCAAAAATAGGACATGAATTTACAAAGTCTGGGAACCACTGATTTTTGTCCTATCCTCCTCCTACATTTCTTAAGACAGTGTGTGTATGTGTGTTTGTGTTTGTGTGTTTGAGTTGCCCAATCAAGCCCAAGAACCTTGCAGATGAAAGCAAATATTCTATCTCTGAGCTATATTCTTGGACTTAGGACACAGCATTTTAATAATACTAAGAAAAATCTTTGTGATTTATAGAATATTATTGTTATCTATAATTTTAATTGAGAAGATATTTTTAAAATTAACTTTGCTTTGAAGTAATTTTAAACTCTAAAGTTAAAAAGCAAAATGCAGTGTTCTCAAGTACCCATCAACCAATTTCCCTGTCACCCAAAAAATAAATTTGCATTAAAATGTATGTTGTTAAAAGTGCCTTGACCATGTTAGAACCAGGCCAGCTCCATAGACTCAATGAGCTGTGAAAGACTATGGGCACACCAGCTCATGCAGCAGAAAGATGGGCATATTGGGAAGAGAGAGTGGGCCAGGCTCCCACCCTAAAAAGTCACGATTGCTATCTCCATCACCCAGAATCACTGTTTCCCTGATGACCCTGTCCTCTACTATTTTATTCAGGAACACCAATAAAACCTCACTTTATGTATGACGGTCTTTGGACAGATATCGCAAGGACATTTTAGAGCAAGTATGAGCACCCTCCCTTCATACCTTCCCTTTTTTAGGAGGCCTGCCAGCTGAGTACGTGCCCTTAAAAGTCATAGTATCAGTAATACTGCTTTGAATTTCTGGACAACTTCATTTGTTTGATGCTGTCATTCCTAAAGGAACATACCAATTTAACAAAATGAACAGCCAACAAGAGCTTAATAAACCTTCTGCCATTGTATTAATGACTTCATTGAAGATACAATAACTTTCACAAGTGTGCTTGCTACTTTATTTTTTTCTTTCTTTCTCTCTTTTTTATTTTCTTCTCTTCTTTATTTTTTATTCTACTTTTTTCAATAACTTTGCTTTTACTTATCTAGAAACAAATTGTTGTGATCAATTATGCCAACTATGTGATGCATTTTGTTTAAATAATTTTTTAAGTATGTTGACAAAAATGTGCCTATTAGGATGATATGCTGGGACAGGATGGGGGGGTAAGAGGGAGAAGTGGACTCTAGGAACATTTGTGAAGGGAGGTTAACACTGGTGGTGGGATTGGTGCTAAAACATTGTATGTCTAAAATCAACAATGAATAAATTTTTAAGTCACAATGTGTTAAATTAAAATATTCAATAGTAAAAGTATATTGTCAAAACCAGAAAATTTGCATTGGTACACATTTTTGATACATACTATATATTTTTAAATAGTACTATATATTATATAAATTGTAATATATATTATATATTTCATATAAGTAGTAATATATTTTTAAATAGTTACAGAACTAACCTATGGAATAAAAGAAAGTAGATGCTTTCATGAAATAAATAACTAAATACTGAGGTTTTAAACTTTGAAAGATGGAAAACATTTGATGTCACACATTTACTTGGGAAAAGTGATAGTATAACTTTGGTTTTGGAATCCAACAATCAGAAAGTAATGATTTATTGAGCTAGTTTGTATAAGCTTTGGTGACTCAGAGACACCAACAGTGTCTTCTAAAACACCAAACCAAATAAAAATGGCATTATATAGCAGAACACATAATTTTCTTGTGAATTTCAGAGACCAAACCCATATAGGCCTCAACATACATATACTATACAGGCATATACATACATATACATATATACATACAGGCCAATAACTACCTCCTCTATTCGGTGATACTTCTTATGAAACAGTTGAGAATGTGGAGAGAAAGCTACCTTCCTTATATTATAGAAAGGTTTTCTGAAGGAAACAGTCCTGAAAATTCTATGAAAGCTAGCCTGAAATGAGGGGTAGGGGAGATGGAATGAGCAGATGGAATGTGATCAGGATGAAAAGCGACAATAAGCCTGAACCACCTCAAGAACATAGAGACAGAAGTTCTGTTAAAGGAGCACAGCATAGATGAGAGAAAAGGAGGAGAGTGACCTAAGGAAGCTTCTTGACAAACCTGGCTCCTGAAATGTAGCAAGGCATCATTGAGATGCATAGTAGGTACAAAATGTGCACTGTATTTCAGACATCACCAAATATAATAATCATAAAGTATCTCAATAATTTTATATTTATCTCATATGTAAATGAAAATACTACTCTAATTGTACACAGGGTCTACATTTTACTTCTAGTCTATCAATGTTTCTCAACTTTTTCCTGATCATATCTCCCTTCCAACCTGTATCTTTCCAGGGTTTCTCCATTCTACTAATTAGTCCCAGATTAATGGCCTGGTCCCCAGTTATGCAATTTTGTACCTATGACACTCCACTGAAATATCTTGGAGGTCCATTATAGGTTATGGGGTTCCTGGTTGTGAAATGCTAGTCTAGAGGATCTATAGTGACTTTCCTGGGAAATATTCTTGTACCTAAATCTAGGGCAAGAGTAAGGCAAAGGGAAAAGAAATAGCAGCATCAGATGCCCAGAGTAAAGACTGGGGTGAGTGTAAGTTCCAAAGGGCACTGTTCTTTAGATTAAGTGTAAATGTAAACTTGAATCTGAGGATCACAGAAGATTGAAATTTTTTGCACAGGGGTTGTGCAGTGGCATAATAGATTTTCAGTTAAAAAAAAAAGGTATGGACTGGAGCAATGTGGAATAGGGCAGACAAGTTAGGTATTGAAAGGTTCTGAGCCAGATATTTTCCTGTTTACCCATGACCATATTCCCTTTTTCTGTATGCAAATCGTCTACATGCAAGTGTGAACCCTACTGAGGGCATCAGGGTGATATCAGAGCAAACTTGGAAACCTTAGGAGAAAGCCTCTTTTCTGTAGCTCAGTTTCCAAGGCTAAGTAATTAGAGATAAAATCATTCCTGGATATACTGGATGAAATTCAAAGCTAATGACAGATTCTTCTCTGTTCTCTGCTTCCGTTGACCCTGTATATATCAAAATAAAGTGGTTGCAAAAAGAACCATTAAGTCTACTTGCTTTGCATTCCTACTTTTCCATTTCCTCTGGGCATCTCAGCTCTCCATTTAGGGCCTTACCTCAGAGATCAAATCTTAAGGTTTGAGTATATCTTCCCAATCCTGTTCATCAGTCCCAGCCACAGGCCAATCAAGAGACAAGTGAGAGAGCTTGCTTGCAAAAATCAGATAGATCAGAGGCAGGCAGAAAGGGATAGAGAGTATATAGCTGTAGAAATTCTTGACTTTGGATTTCAAAACTGGCTAACAGACAGTGGTCGAGTGGAAATAATGAAGATCAGACATGCCATAAAGATAGTGGTAGAGAGTCATGGCACTTTGGTGATGGTGGGATGTAGTATTTTTTGTACAATAAAAATATAAACATAAATACAGTCACAACATAAATAATAGCCAGTGATAAAATTGGTAATTGAAAAAAGGTGTTGGGGTTCTTGAGATAAGGATGTGGGTACAATGGGGATGGGTACAGTGCTGGAGTTATGTGCATGGGAAATGATCATTAACTATTAAAAACCACAGAATCTCATTTAAAAATAAGTAAATAACTGGCTAGAAAGTTGACTCAAAGATGAGGAGTACATACCTTTTAAGCACAAGGTTCTGAGTTTATACTCAGTGACACATGACTTTCCAAGCACCACAAATATAGCCCTGAAGACTACTGAGCACAGCCAGATATGGCTCTGAAAATCCCTGAGTAATGCCACAAGGCCCAAACAACTGCATGCTCAGATCCTAATACTGAATCATCCAGTCAGTTCTAAGTATCCTTAGGTCCTCCCTAAATTCTTGGGAAATGCCTAAATTATAAGTAAATAAAGAGCTGAAGTGATGGTATATTGGGTAAGTCATTTACTTGCACATGGATGACCAGGGTTTGATCCTCAGTATCCCATATAATCCCCTGGACACCGTCAGAAGTAATATTTTATTCCAGAGCCAGGAATAAGACCTGAGCCCCATCAGGTGTGGCTACCAAACCAAAAATAAAACAAAAAATAACAACTACCAAAGTAATACACAGTCCCTATAAAAGACTTATGACATCTTTATAAAGATATGATCAAATACTGTTGAAATCTATATGGAATGAAATCCTCAAACAGAAAAAATAACTCTAGAAAAAATAAGATTATAAGCATTATTTTCTCAAATTATACTATAATAATCAGGAGAGTGCGGTAATGAAATAAAGATAGAATATTGGACCAATGTAACAGAATTGAAAGCTCAGAGACAAAACTATAGATCAACTAATCTGCAGCAAGTGAATGAAGAGTATAAAGTTGGGCAAAAAGACCTTGTCAACAAATGATGTTGGGAAAACTGGCCAACTGCATGTTAAAATAAAATTAACTCGGTGGGGGGTATGTCAAAGAGATAGCACAACAGTAGGGTGTTTGCCTTGCACGAGGCTGACCCATGACCAACAGTGACTCAAATCCCGACATCCCATATAGTCCCACAAGCCAGGACCAATTGTTTTTGGTTTTGTTTTTGGACCACACCCAGTGACGCTCAGGGGTTACTCCTGGCTATGCATTCAGAAATCACTCCTGACTTGGTGGATCATATGGGACACTGGGAGATCGAACCATGGTCCATCCTTGAAGTTCAGCGCATGCAAGGCAAATGCTCTACCATTTGCACCACTGCTTTAGCCCTGTGATTTCTGAGCACATAGCCAGAAGTAATCCCTGAGCGTCATTGGGTGTGTTTCCCCCAAAAAATTAACTCAGGCCTCTAAAATACAAAATTCTTATAAGTTAATTAAAAAGATAGCATGGAGATAAGGCGTTTGACTTTCATGCAAAAGGTCATCGGTTCGAATCCCGGTGCCCCATATGGTCCCCCGTGCCTGCCAGGAACAATTTCTGAGCATGGAGCCAGGAGTAACCCCCAAGCACTGCCGGGTGTGACCCAAAAACAAAAAAAATGGATTAAAGACCTTGACATCAGACATGAAGCCACAAATTATATTGAGAAAAATCATTGGGAGAACCCTTCATGACACTAACTCTAGAGGCAACTTCATTGTTTCAATGCCAGGGTAAGGCAAGCAGAAGAAGAGATAACCGCAAGGGAGGAGTTCTTTAATCAACTCTTACTTTTATTGATTCCATTGAATCCTCAAACAGGAGATCTTCCAACATAATTCAAAAGTCTACAGAAGCCCATTTCATGGACTTGATGAAATTATTTGCCTACCACTCATCCAGTAAAGGTTTAATATCCAGGATATATAAAACACTAGTAGAAAAACTCTACAAGAAAGAAAACATCCAACCTTATCCAAAAAATGGGTAGAAAAGGTGAACAGGAACATTTTCAAAGAATAAATATAAATAGCAAAAAACTTCACTTGAAAATTTTTCCATATGACTCATAATCGGGGAAGCGCAAATCAAAACAACAAGATATCACTTCATACTACAGAGAATGGGTAGGGGAGAGAATATGGGAAGTAGGATGGGAACTGAGGTGGACGGAGAACTTTTTGGTGATGGGAGTTCCCCTGATTTTATGTTAATTTGTACCTAAAATATGATTGCCAACAATATGTAACCCAACATGTTTAAAAATTTTCCATATGACTCATAATCAGGGAAATGCAAATCAAAACAACAAGATATCACTTCATACTACAGAGAATGGCAATCATTTAAAAAGATATATGATATGTCTAATATCATTAAAAAAAAAAGGGCAACAGCAACAAGCAGTGGTAGCAAGAATATCATGATAAGGTATCTTTATTTACTGCTGGTTTAGAATTTCAGCTGGTCCAGACTTTTTTTGACATCCCTCAAAAAACTAGAAGCAATTCCACTTCTAAGAATATATCCTAGGGTCCAAAAACAGTGTAGAAAAGAAATTTGCATTCTATGTTCATTGCAGTCCTAGATACATTAGCCAAAATGTGGAGACAATGCAAATGTCACAACCACATGGCTGGATAATCATACAAAAGTACATATACTCAATGGAATACTACTCAGCACTAAGAAAAGAAAAAGTCATGTTGGGGCCAACCATGGCACAAGCGGTAGGGCATTTACTTTGCACAAACTAACCTAGGGCAGACCGTGATTTGATCCCCGGCATCCTATATGGTCCCTCAAGCCAGGAGCGATTTCTGTAATTTGCTGCAACATGGGTGGATCTATAGAGTATTGT
>PVKC010054128.1:0-10025 GCA_004027635.1 Crocidura indochinensis | reverse complement strand
AGAGAGAGAGAGAGAGAGAGAGAGAGAGAGAGAGAGAGAGCGCTCAGCACTGTAGCTGGGGGGTTGCTCTGGGGTTCTGGGAAGACCTTGTACTCAGCTCATAGAAGGATCCTTCACCCCCAAGCTAAACATTTTCAAAGGCTTTTAAAGTTTCAACAAAAATATCATTAGTAAAAGATAAACCACACCATGTATTTAGTCTTTAAGTTTCTCCCAAACGTTATTGTTGCTGCTACACATTCCCTCTGCTGTGAAAGTTCTGAACAAAAATCTGAAATATTAAAACTGGCATTTTCACTTTAAATGCTTGTCTGAAAAATTTAGAACTGGACAGATGCTGCTATTTATCATTTTCCTTCTCTCTTTTGAGCTGAGGGGAAACAACTTCAAAGTAAGTTTCTCATCTGTAGAGTTGGTCTAGTTCTCCTCTAGAATGTGCCTGCAATATTGTCTCTACTTTATGTGCAACAGGAAATTGTGGATTTGGAGAAATGCAAAGTGCTAGTGTACTGTGCCTCTTGCTCATACCCAGCACCCTGGATCATCTGCCTTTAATACAGGGAGCACCACAGAACACAGTTCCCCAGGCTCCACATTTTCACACCACCTCTTCCAGGTTGCTGCTTCCAAGATGTCCCAAGAAATTTGATTAGACAACTCAACAACTGAGAGACAGAGATGAAGCAATACTGGAGAACCAGAGAGAGAGGTACGGGCAGTTTTCATCAGAGGACCAAGAAGCAGCCTGTGCTGACAGTTTCTGCCTTGCTCTACTCTATGAGAAGTTAGAATCATCTATTTATGTATGATTTGTCCAGTGCAGATTTCTCTTTGAGGGCAGGAGGAGGCACACCTTAACAGTGCTGTTCAGGGACCACATGTGGTGCTGAAGGTTCATTCCAACCAAGGTTGCTGTGGCTGACACAGCCATGGGCAGGGCCGAGTGCCTTGCCTTATCCTGTGTTATCTCTCTGGTCCCAGAGAATCACTCCTGGCAGGCATGGGACCTTATGGGATGCTAGGGATTGAACCTGGGTAAACCTCATGCAAGACAAACATTCTCTGTGCTCAGGCCTCCCCAGAGAACTTTTCTTAACACATACTAATACATGAGATTCGTTGTCTCATATCTTTAAAGGTTCCTCAGTATTCTTTGGCTATTACATCTTGGTGAAAGAGCAGACTCAATTTGATAAGTTCATGATCTACTAAAGGTCTGTTTCCTGTGAATCTTACATGTTTGGCATAATTCAAGATTCTACACCAGAGAGAGCTGGCTGTCAAAACCAGGCTGCATAGACTCCCACAAATATGACTCGTGCTTAATTTATACCTCCAGGAACAAGAAATGCCTCCAAGGTTTGCATCCTTAGTGGAGCTGTGGTTCTGATATTGCAACAAAAGACAATGAGCAAAAACATTGGCCCTAAAAGCAGATGGGATACGTCTTGAATGCAGCCACTTATTTGCTATGCGAACTTAGCGATTCATGTATCTGCTCCTCAATTTCTGTATCTGTAAAACATGTTTCACTTAATCTGCAGAGTTTCTCTAAGATTTAACTCACAGAGACTTTCTGTGTAAAATATGTGCCAACCATGTCGTTCAGTAACTCAGGTTTATTAAGAACCCAAACATCTTGTACACCAACCTCTCTCAACTTCACAAATGTCCACCCAAATCTCAAGCCTAGACCTCAGCAACCATCAGATAGTGGAGAGATAGATGGTGGGCATTGCTGGTTCTGATGTCCTTCATTTAAAATGTCTGACATTTAAAGATCACTGGCCTCATGAATTAAAAAAGTTGCTTAGCACACATCACACCATCACTTCCGTTCAGCCTTTTCCTCTTTCCTTGATTAGAGTTCTTATTCTAGGTCCACTGTAACTTTACAGATCTGACCCCTGGTGTGTCTTATAAGACACAGCCTGTCTACCTCAGGAAAGGGTCTCTTGCCTTTCCACCAAACCCTGTTCAGAACCTCTGCTTTACAATCTTATTTTTTTTATAATAATAGAGGAATGTATTCACTTATTATGTTTAGAAATGGTTAAGGTTTTCTTTTCTTTTTTTGTTTGAAATTTTTATATATCTTTATTTAAACACTTTGATTATAAGCATGGTTGTAGTTGGGTTTCAGTCATATAAAGAACACCCATCTTCACTAGTGCATTGGTGATGTTCCCACCACCAATGTCCCAAATCTCCCTCCTCCCAACCCCCTACCCCAGGCTATATCTGAGACAGGCTTTCTACTTCCCTCATTCATTCACATTGTTATAATAGTTGTCAGTGTAGTTATTTCTCTAACTGCACTCACCACTCTTTATGGTAAGCTTCATATCGTGAGCTGGACCTTCTAGCCCTCATCTCTATTGTCTCAGAGAATTATTATAAAAATGTCTTTCATTTTTCTTAAAACTCATAGATGAGTGATACTATTCTGTGTCTATCGCTCTCCCTTTGACTTATTTCACTCATCATAATAGATTCCATGTACATCGATGTATAGAAAAATTTCATGGCTGCATAATATTCCATTATTCATATGTACCACAATTTCTTTAGTCATTCATCTGTTGAAGGGCATATTGGTTGTTTCCAGAATCTGGCTATTGTAAAAAAGTGCTGCAATGAATATAGATATGAGGAAGGGATTATTGAATTGTATTTCTATATTCCTAGGGTACATCCCTAGGAGTGGTATAGCTGGATCATATGGAAGCTCAATTTCCATTTTTTTGTGGAACCTTGATATTGTTTTTCATAAAGGCTGGACTAGATGGCATTCCCACTAGCAGTGAATGAGAGTTCTTTTCTCTCCACATCCCTCCAGCACCAATTGTTCTTATTCTTTGTGATATGTGCCCTTCTCTGTGGTGTGAGATGGTACCTCACTGTTGTCTTGATTTGCATCTTCCTGATACAATGTGGAGCATTTTTATGTGCCTTTTGGCCATTCTTCTTTGAGAAAGTGTTAATTTCTTCTCCCCAGTTTTTGATGGAGTTAGATTTTTTTCTTGTTAAGTTCTGTCTATACTTTGTATATCTTAGATATTAGTCCCTTATCTGATGGGTATTGGGTGAATAGCTTCTCTCATTCTGTGGGTGGGTTTTGTATCCTAGGCACTATTTCCTTTGAGGTGCAGAAGCTTCTCAGCTTAATATAGTCCCATCTGTTTATCTCTGCTTCCACTTGTTTGGAGAGTGCTGTTTCTTCCTTGATGATGCCTTTAGTATCAATGTCATGGAGTGTCATACCTACATGTTGTTCTATATACCTTATAGTTTCAGGTCTGATATCAAGGTCTTTAATAAATGGATTATTTGACCTTTGTGCATGGTGATAGATGGAGATCTGAGTCTGCCTTTTTTGCAGGTGACGGGCCAGTTGTTCCAACACCACTTGTTGAAGAGGCTTTCCTTGCTTCATTTTGTATTTATTGTCCCTTTATCAAAGATTAATTGATTGCATGTCTGGGGCACATTCTCTGAATACTCAAGTCTATTCCATTGTTCTGAGGGTCTGTATTTATTCCAGTACCATGCTATTTTAATGACTTTAGCTTTGTAATACAATTTAAAGTTGGGGAAAGTGATGCCTCCCATATTCCTTTTTCCAAGAATTGCTCTAGCTATTCACAGGTGTTTATTGTTCCAAATAAATTTTAGCAGTGTTTGTTCCATTTCTTTGAAGAATTTCATGGGTATTCTTAGAGGGATTGCATTAAATCTGTATAATGCTTTGGGGAGTATTGCCATTTTAATGATGTTAATCCCGCCAATCCATGAGCAGGGTATGTGTCTTTATTTTCATGTGTCCTCTTATTTCTTTTTTTGTTTGTTTGATTTTTGGGCCACACCCAGCGGTGCTCAGGGGTTACTCCTGGCTGTCTGCTCAGAAATAGCTCCTGGCAGGCATGGGGGACCATATGGGACACCGGGATTCGAACCAACCACCTTTGGTCCTGGATCGGCTGCTTGCAAGGCTAATGCTGCTGTGCTATCTCTCCGGGCCCGTCCTCTTATTTCTTGAAGCAGGGTTTTGTAGTTTTTTTTTGTATAGGTTCTTCACCTCTTAGATTAAGTTCACTCAAGGTATTTGAGTTTGTGTGATACTAATATAAATGTTTTTTTAATGTCCATTTCTTCTTTATCATTATTGTTGTATAAAAAGCCATTGATATTTGCATGTTAATTTTGTAGCCAGCCACTTTGCTATATGAATGTATTGTTTCTAGAAGATTTTTGGTAGAGTCTTTAGGATTTTCTAAATATAGTATCATGTCATCTGCAAACAGTGAGAGCTTGATTTCTTCCTGCCCTGCTTTGCAATCTTTAATGCTCCAACCTTTAAGGATTCAGCCTGGGCCACTCCTTAACCCTCTACAAGGTTTCCTTCATCCATCCCTCTACCTCAGACTTCTGAGAGACTTTACTGGCCTATTACACATTTAATCTGTCGCCATGTTAACCTGTTCTCAAGTACATGTCTGTGTGGTTGCATAAGAAGCTCAAGAGAAATTACATTTTATTTTTCTTCTGTGGCCTCTGACATGCACATAACAAAATGTTAGGTATGCGCTCAAATATCTCATTCATGCTGGCTATGTTGAATAATTCTCTACTCAGGTTTCTTCATTGTTGGATTCAATCCAGTTCTTATTAAATCATCTGCACAATTACTAATATATTTCCTTGCCCCATACAACATTACAATGACTAACAGTTCACATGACTATCTATTTTTAACTAAAGGGCAAGAAAATTCTATTTGTACATATGTACTTCTGATAAGTACTTATTAGTCTACCTACCTACCATTTTTTTTCCTGCTCTCCAGACAAGAACACTGAGGACAAAACATACAGGATCTTGGCATGTCAAAAATAGAATGTCAGTGTTCATTCAACTGTTTTGGTATTGGACTCAATGCATTTGTCTGTCAAGCCTTCTACTTATAAATCCTAGGACCTTGTCATGATGGAAATTCCTGGGACACTAGGCGAAAGGTCAGTAAATGTCTCAACAGAACAGAGGCAGGAGAAGATAACCTCGGTTGGTTCCTATCACCTCATTGCTGGCATCTCACAGCACAGATGGAGCAGTAACTATTTTGAGGAGCAGTGGGAAATTTCTGCAGATTCTCTCCAGTGTTAATTGACAGCTGAATACCCATTTCTCTCCACTGTCTTTAAAGATGTGCTACCCACACGTGCAGCATAGAGAGCATCAGTGAGATGAAACCCTGTACCCTTAAACCAAGGAGCCTACATGGAAACAGTGCAGAGGTAACTGTCTGGGCTGAGTCACCAGACACTCCTTCCCTACACAAAGGGACCAGTGACTAAAGGCTCAGGTGACTGGAAGCCCTCCTTTCATCTCTGAAGTATTCTGGATGGTAGGGGCTCGGGAGATAGCATGGAGGTAAGGCATTTGCCTTTCATGCAAAAGGTCATCGGTTCGAATCCCAGTGCCCCATGTGGTCCCCCATGCCTGCCAGGAGCAATTTCTGAGCATGGAGCCAGGAGTAACCCCTGAGCACTGCCAGGTGTGACCCCCCCACAAAAAATATTCTGGATGGGAAAAAATTTTTATTCTTTGGCTTTGAGTGTCAATTTGCTAATTAGTCCATTTGCTATTCAGGGTGTCTGGTAAGTTTTATCACTTCAATGAAGCTAAACGTCATGACAGAATGCTGTCTCTCACCAGGATTTCTCACTAAGTGTTAAAGCTTAATGTCAGCTCTCACATAGCTTTTAAGTAAGACCCTTCATTAGCCACACAAAGAGAATTGGATGCTTCACACTGTGAAGTTCACCTTCTCAGCAGGCCCGCTGGGTTTACTCTTCTGCCTCCACAAAGAAAATTCTTGTACACAAAGGAAGCAGCTTAAGAGAGCCTTATGGCCAATCCTGCCCAGTTTTTGTGTGAGTGCCTGCAGGTCACACACCCAAAGCAAAAACACTCATCTCACAACCATTCTCAGAAAAGAAGCCCCACTATCTCCCACTATGCCCAATATTGTCCTGGAAAAATCATCCAGATTTTCTGACAGCAAGTTAAATCAGATTCAGACATAGTGGTAGGGCTTTTGCCTTGCATGCAGACCAGTTCAATACCCGGCATCCCATATGTTTCCCTGAGCCTATCAAGAGTGACTTCAAAGTGCAGAGCCAGGACTTATCCCTGAGTGCCATTGGGTATGGCCCCAAAACAATGAAACAAAGAAACAAACAAAAAAACAAAAAACAGCCAGACAGAACCTCTCCTGCAGTATAGCTAAGTCTTGAGTTAAGAAGTTGATTAAGAAGCCTGGAGACTCTTGAATGCTCCCCTCCAGAGGGAGGATGCTGCCCTCTCCTCCCACTTCCCTTTGCTGTTCTCCTCCTGGCTCCCTCATACAGCCATCCTCCTACAAGAAGTCCTTCCATCTTAACAGTCTCTGCCAGGTGCCAGGTGGTGGCGCTGGAGGTAAGGTGCCTGCACTAACCTAGGACGAACCTTGGTTCGATCCCCCGGTTCCCCATATGGTCCCCCGTGCCTGCCAGGAGTGACTTCTGAGCGAATAGCCAGGAGTAACCCGAGTGTCGCCAGGTGTGGCCCAAAAACCAAAAAAAAAAAGTCTCTGCCAGACTTATTTATTGCTTATTTATTGGTTTTTCCTATTCGATTGCAACCTCTTTGAGGACTGTCTTCTCCCTGGAGAAGAGGGTGTCTTCTCCAATTTGCCTTTCATTGTCCTGAGTGTGGTTTATTGATAATTTACCCTACTTAGGAATTAGTGTCTCTACAGTGCAGAAAGAGCATCCAGTTCTTTTTTTTTTTTTTTTTTTTTTTTGGTTTTTTGGGCCCGGTGACGCTCAGAGGTTACTCCTGGCTATTTGCTCAGAAGTCGCTCCTGGTAGGCACGAGGGACCATATGGGGAACCGGGGGATCCAACCGCGGTCCGTCCTAGTTAGCGCAGGTAAGGCAAGCACCTTACCTCCAGCGCCACCGCCCAGCCCCCAAGAGCATCCAGTTCATAGGAGATACACTGGGATAGGAATTGGAGAAGGGGGACTGCTACACCAGCTACACTGCTCTTCCAGTGCTGATTTCTGTTTGTTTCTGGCACAAAAAGATATTCACTGCTTTCCACACAGATGCAGAATGACTATGGGGCTGGGGTGAGAGAGCAGGGGCTTACCTTTCCTTCTCATGGCTCCACAGAGGTGTGTCGACAGGAGAAAACATGTAATTCGATGTTTCCACCTCTTTATTTTTTTTTAGAATGGAGCAATAGCACAGTGGTATGGCATTTGCCTCGTACAAGGCCGCATGACGGACCCAGGTTGGAACTCCAGCATCCCATATGGTTCCCTGAGCCTGCCAGAGTGATTTCTGAGCACAGAACCAGGAGTAACCCCTGAGTACTGCCAGATGTGGTTGAAAAAAAAAAAAACAATAACAGTATTTTCCCCAGAGGCCTGAGCGACAGTACAAGAGGCACGGCACTTGCCTTGCATACAGCCACCCGGGTTCAATTCCTTGCACCCCATATGGTACTTTGAGCCTACCAGAAGTGATTTCTGAGTATAGAGCCAGAAGTAAAACCTGAGCACCAATGGATATGAGCCTAAAATTAAAAAAAAATCCAGTTTCAGTGAGAAAAAAGTATCTATATATTCACACACATATATATGGGAGATATGTGTATATATATGGAGAGAGATAACACATATATAGAGCATGAAGGTCTGCTTTATACAAACGATGAAATTATTACTTCAATAGGTTCAGCCAATATCTGTTCTTTCATATAGCTAGAACAAAAGAAAAGGGGAAGGAAAGCAAGTTCTTTTTCCAATTAGAACCTCAGTGTGGCTCTTAACTTCTGTCTCTATTACCCAGCAGCATCACTTAACTCCTCATTCCGTTACATCCCTTATGCTTATTTGCAACTGCAAGTTTGTACATTCAACTATTTCTTCTGATCACTTCTCCTCACATGGTAGCCACAGTGCTTATCTCTAAGAGTTTTATGGAGTAATTTGAGGGTTTGAGTCTACGAATGGGTGAGGTCAAATAGTATTTGTCTTTTTCATAAGATCTATTGAATTTAGCATCATGTCTTTTAGATCCATCTCTCCACCCAATATCTGAACATAACTGCTACTACAGCTCCAAGAACATAACAAGCGTTCAGAAGGCATTTTCCAGCAGTTAAAGAAATATTCAGGGTCTCACTTTCCTCCTTCTCTGCAAAAGTCATCGCCAGCCTTCGGCTGCACCACTGACCAAATACAGCAGCCAGCCACCTGGAAAGCCACCACCATCAAGATTCCAAATTCATCAAGAAAAGAAATCTATGAAAATGTCTGCCCAAAGGGGGTGGGTAACAGCAACATGATCCTATCACAACTCTATAAGTTTTAAGAATGTTTTAGGAATGTTTCCTTGAGGACACAGGCTTCAGCATAAACACCCCAGTGAAGAAGAGGAGAAATGCAGTTTGCACCATGCACACTATGAAAAGACTCTGGCAGCTACACCAAGACGGGGCCTCCTAGAAATGCAAAAATATCAAGGAAGCAGAGGAACCTGAGGGTCTGGTGAGGTGGGGTCACCAAGGAAATGTCAGCCCTGGGTATCTGAGCTGGGACTGTGAACCCCAAGTTCTCTGGTCTGACTCCCGAATCCAGATCAGACATGGGCTACAACACTGGGAACAGTTTCTCTGCAGGCCAATCATTTGCTGCTGAAAGATATGATTTAAAAATGAGGAAAAGAAGTGGAGGCAAACCATCAATCCAGATTCAATTCTTGACACCCCATATTGACCCCTGAACCTTGCCAGAAATGTAGAACCAGGAATAAGCTTTGAGCACTGCTGGGAGTGGCCTATAATCAAACAAAGAAAAAGAGGAAAAGGTACAGGCAAAAATATCATCAAATACAGTCATATGAGGGTCTGACTCAAAAATAAAATAAAATAAACCACTGTGGGGGGAAGCGGGAGGCTGTGTTTATTTATTTCATTATTTTGCAGAGCATGGTAGAGTGTTAAACATTTTGCAAAGGGTGAAAATAGTTGAAAAATCAAAATTTGATGTACCTGATGTTTACAACATGCAAGACAAGTGCGAAATCTACAGTAAGATTTTTTTGTTCTCTAGGTTATAAAAAAAAATAAACGAATAGCATCATGAGCACTGGGATAAACATATTACTCTTCCCCTTTACTTGGGGGAGGGGAGCCATCTGCTCTTTCTCTCTACTTCAGGATACAGAGACAAATAATCATCAGTTAGTGCGGAAATGAATGCACATGCCTCTATCCCGTTCTCTGGGGATTTATTCACTGCCAGGCCCCAGGAAAGTCCCCACTTGGTTCCCAGGTGCCTGCAGGCTGCGTAGGAGGAGGAGATGCTGGAGAGAACAGGGGGATGGGAGTCTGCCAGGGCAAGATGATTCTAGCTGGAGGCACTTGGAATGGTCTCCAACAAGAAGGAACAGTTGAACTGAGTCTTCAACAAGATGTTTGCTCAAACTCTGTGCCATAGGCAAAGGGAATAAATACAGGTGTGAGCAAAGGCACATCCCCGAAGAGCAGCAAATTGGGGTAATAACATGCTAAAGAAGAGAGCATTTCTACTCTTCAGCTCTAATATTAAATGATGGACCATATCTGTGTTGCAGAAAGCACCACTTGTGTAGTACTGTGCCAGGTGGAGGGTGAGGGCATACAGGGCAAGAGGACAGGATCATGGTGATGTCAGGCTAGTTAGTAGCTAGTTACTAACTACTAGTTAGTAGTTTTCAAGAAATAAAGCAATTCTTTTTATTCCTTTTTTTTAAAACAATTCCCAGTAAGAAATACATGTGTGTATCAAAACCCAGCATGTATGCTTGTATGTGAACAAATGTCTGTCCATAAGAACATGTGTGTCAGATGGCTCAAGAAGCATAAGAGGTAAGGGGATTGCCTTGCAAACAAAGCCAGGGTTGACTCTTGAGCAATGAGCCAAAAACCTCAGCA
>PVKC010054127.1:0-10027 GCA_004027635.1 Crocidura indochinensis | reverse complement strand
TTTTTTAATATTTTATTGAAACCATTGTGATATATACAGTCCTTTGTAGTTGTATTTAAGACATACAGTGAATCAAGGTCAGTCTCACTAACAGTGTCCACAATGTTCCCCAAGTGCATCACATACCACCCCCTTGCCAGTTAACAGGCCCGTTTTAAGTTTGGATTGTTAAAGTTTGGGTCTCTTGATTCTATTGTTGTTGCATTTGGCTTGAATAATTAGTTCTGTCCTTTTTTTAACACTGCCAATGAATCTGAGACTGGTTGGCCCTGGTTCCCTTTCTTTTATATTTGTATTTATCCTCCTCCACTCAGTTTCATTACTTCTCCTAGCAATACTCTGGGGCCAATGATATTTAAGACAGCTCCCATTTAGGCATTTCTTCATGCAGTTATTCTAAATATCATTTATTAGTGATATCATTCTGTATTTATGTTATCCTTCTACTTCTGGCTTACTTCATTTAACGTGATATCTTTCATTTCAGTCAGCTATGTAGTATTTCATTTTGTATATGTACCACAGACTCATGATCCACTTGTCTGGTGTTAGACACCTAGGCTGATTCCAAGTCTTGGCTATTGTACTGAGTGCTATAATGAATAGCAATGTGCATACATCCTTTGGATAAACGTTTTTCTGTCCTAGGGATAAATACCTAAAAGAAATATTGCTGGGTCATATGGCAGCTTAATTTTGAGTTTATTGAGTACCCTCCATACTGTTTTCATAGCGGTTGAACCAGGCAGCATTCTCACCAGCAGTAGACGAGATTTCCTTTCTCATCACATCCCCACCAAGAGATATTTTTCCCAGTATTTTTGATATGCGCCATCCTCAGTGGTGTAAGATGATATCTTATCTCATTGTTGTTTCTATTTGGATTTCCCTAAAAATAAGTGATGATGAGTATTTTTTTCATTTGTCTGTTGGCTATCTCTGGTCTTCCTCAGAGAAGTGTCTGTTCCTTATCTCTCCCCATTTTTAATAGGGTTTTTAGGTTTTGTGGAGTTAACCATTGTATTCTGAATATCTTAGATATCAAACCTTTATCTCAACTTTTTTTTTTTGGTTTTTGGGATTAAAGTCTGTCTTTGTTCTAAAATTATGCTCGTCTGATCAGTATGTTTGTAGCAGAGCTTCAAATTAGGTAATAAGATGACCCCTATTGTTTTTAAATATTGATTTGGCTATCCTAGGTTTTGTAGGGTTCCACATGAGCTTTATAATCAATTGTTCTAAGTACTTAAAGAATGTTGTTTGAATTTGAATAGGGATTGCAATTGAATCTATATAGTAGTTTGGGTAAGATGGTCATTTTGATTATATTAATTCTTTTTTTGTAAGTTAATAAATCTTTTATTGCTAAAACTTACTTTCTTTTTTTATTTAAACATCTTTATTACAAATATGATTGTGGTTAGGTTTCAGTCAGGTAAAGAACACCTCCCTTCACCAGTGCAACATTCCCACCATCAATGTCCCAAATCTCCCTCCATCCCACCCCACCCAATGTTGATTCTTTCAGTTCATGAACATTAAATGTTCTTCCATTTCCTTAGGTCTTCTTCCACTTCTGTCTTAAGTGTTTTGAAGTTTTCATGGTACAGGTTTCTTACCTCTCTTGTTAGGTTGATTAATAGGTACTTGATAGTTTTGGATGCTACTTTATTTATTTATTTGTTAGTTTGTTTATTGGGCTTCCATCAGAAGGACTTGGACTCCTTTAAATAGTTTAGACTCTTTGATCTCTTTCTCTTCTGAGGCATTATTTGTATAAAGAAATGCAACTGTTTTTTAATACTGAATATGTAACCAACTTCTTTTTGGTTTTTTTTTGGGGGGGTCACACCCAGCAGTGCTCAGGGGTTACTCCTGGCTCCATGCTCAGAAATTGCTCCTGGCAGGCACAGGGGACCATATGGGGCACCGGGATTCGAACTGATGACCTTTTGCATGAAAGGCAAATGCCTTACCTCCATGCTATCTCCCGGGCCCCGATGTAACCAACTTCTGTTCTGTTTCTAGGTTTATTATTTCTAGGAGCTTTTTTGTGTTTTCTTTTTTGGTAGTATCTCTGTCAGATACTATAGAATAAGTGAATAAGCATGATGTTAGTTTCATAGAAGATATTAGGGAGAATTTCTGTCTCTTCAATATTTTGGGAAAGTCTAAGGATCAATGGTAGTAACGCTTCTCTGAATGTTTGATAAAGCTCACCAATAAACCCGTCTGGTCCTGGACATCTGTTCTTGAGGAGTTTCTGAATTACTGTTTCAATTTCTTGCTTGTGATTTGTCCTTTTAGGCTTTCTGCTTTCTCCTCCTTCAGTTTTGGGAGATGATATTTTTCCAGAAATGTGTCCATTTCTTCTAGTTCTCTAGCTTAAGTGAGTAAGTTGTTCATAATAAGCTCCCATCATGTTTCGGGGTTCTGTTGTAACTTCTCCCCTTTAATTTCTTTTTTTATCTTTATTTAAACAGCATAATTACAAATATGATTGTAGTTGTATGGTAACAGTCATGTACATAACACCCCCCTTCACCAGTGCAAGATTCCCACCACCAATTTCCCAGATCTCCCTCTTCCCCATCCAACCCACACCTGTACTCAAGACAGACTTTCTATTTCCCTCATTCATTCACATTGTTATGATAGTTTTCAGTGTAGCTATTTCTCTAACTGCACTCATCACTCTATGTGGTGAGCTTCATGTCATGAGGTGCACTACATGGGAAGATGGGGGAAAATAAGGGTTGGGACTGAGGCAGTAAAAGATTAGAAATGAGCTTTGCAGGGCAGTATCAAGGTCACAATACAATACTATCAATAGGAGACCAAGGAGAAAAAATTTCCAGTGACTGTCCCAACATAAACCAGTGCTAGAACGACCTGCACTCCTCCCAAAGCACATTCCCATTAATGTAGGGAGAGATAGGGGGAAAGTCTGATGACCCCTATAGAACACTCCTGGACTGGCACCCAGGGAAGGCCTGAGTCCAGGGGAAAAAAGAGGGGGACTGCTGGGGGCCTGCAAGCCTCACAGCACTCCCCATGCTAGGGAGAAGGCCTCCAGCTGGGGCCTCCCCAAAACCCATACCTGGCAAGAGCTGGCCTCCAGAATCAAAGAGGAAACCAGAAGTCAGATATCTGGCCACCCTCCTCCGCATGCACCTCCCCGCTGGAGTAGGGAGGGAGGGGGAAGCCTGAGGACCCCTAAGAGTCCACCTGAACCCACTTCTGGCCATCTGAGCTGGCACCCAGGGAAGGCTTGGAGTTGGGAAAAAGACAAGGATGGCTGGGGCCTGCCAAGTCTCCCAGCACTCCCTAGGCTACTGAGAGAGCCTCCTTCATGGGACCTTCCCAAACCCCATACCTGACAAGAGCTGGCTTCCAGAATCAAAGGAGAAATCGGAAGCCAGATATCTGCTCGCCCTCCTCCCCATGCACCTCCCCCCTGGAGTATGGAGGGAGGGGGGAAGCCAGAGGACCCCTAAGAGTTCACCTGAACCCACTGCTGGCCATGAGAGATGGCACCCAGGGAAGATATGGAGTCAGGGTATAAAGAGGGGGACACCTGCAAGCCTGCCAAGCCTCCCAGCACTCCCCAGGCTAGGGAGAAGGCCTCCGGCATGGGGCCTCCCCAAACAACATACCTGGCAAGAGCTGGCCTCCAGAATCAAAGAGGAAATCGGAAGCCAGATGTCTGCCCGCCCTCCTCCCATGCACCACCCCATGGAAAATGGAAGGAGAGGGAAAGCCTGAGGACCCCTAAGAATCCACATGAACCCACTTCTGAATATCTGAACCGGCACCAGGGAGGGATTGGAGTCCAGGGGAGAAAGAGGGGGATGTCTGTGGGACCTGCTCAGCATCCCAGCACTCCACGGGCTAGGGAAAAAGCCTCTGGCATGGGGTCTCCCCAAACCCCCTGCTTGGCAAGTTAAGTTTATCAGACCTGTTATTTCAGTGTGAAAATTTCTAATATCAGTCGTCAAATCCTCTTGATGCTTAATTGTGCTCCAGTCAAGTCTATCAATGCTTTTTTGGAGCTCCCTGAACATCTTCCATAATTTTACTCTAAACTTCTTATTTGAGAGGATACCTAGCTGTTTCCTACTTTTTAGATTATCAGAGTAGCCATCTTGATTTTTTTAAACATGGGGGTGCTCTGCAAAATTTCTCCATTTATAAGGCTGTAGATTGGTTCTGACAATGGAGAAATGCTTCTTACAATGTGGAGAAATGAAAATCAGGGGTTAAAGGTAACTTCTCAGGTGTGGGTTCTGGAGAGATTATGGTCCTTGGTGTCTCTAGGCTGGCTCAGCAGGAAAAAGCTCCACTTTAATTTCTGATCTGATTTATTTGAGCATCTTTCCCCTTTTTCCTTGTGAGTATTGCCAATGGTTTGTATATCTTGTTTTTTCTTTTAATAAAGCAACTCCTAGTTTCATCCATTATTTTTTGCTTTTTTTCTATATTGTTGATTTCTGCTCTTGTTTTTATTATTTATTTTCTTCTGCTTGTATTTTTGTTCCTTTGATATTTTCAAGATATTTAAATTGTGTCTTTAGGTTGTTGATTTTGTCTTTTTCTTCTTTCCTTATGTAGCCCTGTATTGTTATGAGTTTCCCCCTAATTATTGCTAGTGTTGTGTACCATAGATTTTGGTAATTTGCTTCTTCCTTATCATTAGTCTCTAGGAATTTCTTCATTTTGTCCTCTATTTCCTCTTTGATCTAGCTGTTGCTGAGTAATATATTGTTTAGTCTTCAGGTGTTAGATTTTCTCCGTATCTTCTTTTTACAGTTGATCTTGTTTGTGATCTAATAGGGTGCTTGTTATATTTGTGAATATATGTAAGTTAGTTTTGTGTCCTAAAATATGATCTATCCTAGAGAAGAAAGTTTCATGTGCACTTAAGAAAAATGTACATTCATCTTTTTTGAGAATGAAAAACCCTGTATAGCTCCATCAGTCATAGTTCTTCTAGTTTCTCATTTAAGCTCTAATGTCTTTCCTAGTATTCTGCCTACTGGATCTATCCAGTGGCTATAGTGGCATGTTGAAATCTCTCATTACCATTATGTTTCCATCCATATGTTTCTCTAGGTGTATGAGCACAAACCTTACATACTTTATTGGTATGTACATGTTGATCAGAGTTAGTACTTCTTGATCTATTGTTCCCCTGTTCAATAAGAAGTGTTCCTCTAGGGGCCAGGCGGTAGCTCTGGAGGTAAGGTGCCTGTGCTAACCTAGGACGGACCGCTGTTAGATCCCCCGGTTCCCCATATGGTCCTCTGTGCCTGCCAGGAGCGACTTCTGAGAGAATAGCCAGGAGTAACCCCTGAGCGTCACTGGGTGTGGCCCAAAAACCTAAAACCCCCCCCCCAAAAAAAAGAAGTGTTCTCTCTGTCTCTAAGTACTTTTTGATGTTGAATGCAATTTGATCTGATATAAATATGGATAGTATGGATATCCCAGCTTTTTTGTTGTTGTTATTGTTTTCAAGTAGCTTGCATAATTTTTTTCAGTCCTTTTACTCTGAGCATGTCTCCATCCTGGAAGATGCCTGATCCAACCTGCTATTCTGTGCCTATAGATAGGAGATTTTAATATATTGACATTTAAGGAAACTATTGACAAAAAGAGTTTTTGTGCCATTATATTGTGTAGGGTTATTGCTGTTATAATTGAGTTTTTGGTTTATATAATTGATCTCTGAGTCTTTTATTTAGAATCTGTTTTGTTAGCATGAATTTAGGTTTGGTAATCAGAGAGGAGTTCACTGTCTACAAACTCTTGCCCACATAAAGACAGGCATTAGTGTTATATTCTTAGGTTGACCCTCATAGGCTGGATCTGAGCTCTTAAGATATGATTGAGTTAAGAAAAGATAAATAATTGGTTAAGATATGACTTAGGAAAGAAAGTATTGAGTTTTGTGGGGCTTTCTGATGTGCTTTGTATATCCTAGACATCAGTCCTTTTTCTGATGTGCTGACTGTGAAAATGTTTTCCCATTCTGTTAGTTGGTTTTTAGTTTTAGCCAGAGTTTCTTTCACCATACAGAAACTCTTTACATGTAGTTTCATGTAGTCCCATTTGTTTACATTTATTATATTACTCTTACCATTGGCATTCCATCATCAAAGAATGTTTTGAGGTATAAGTCTTGTAGTGTTCTACTTATTTTCCCTTCATTGAACTTTATAGTTTTAAGTCTGATTTCCAGGTCTTTAATCCATTTTGAGTTGATTTTTGTGTAAGAAACAAAAGATTGATCTATATCTCAACCTCTACACAATTGTGCTATCCAGTTGTTCCAACACCATTTGTTGAAGAGATTGTCTTTGTCCCATTTCAGGTTCTTGAATCCTTTGTCAAATATCAGTTGATCATATATTTGGGGGCATGTCTCTGGATAGTCTGTTCTAACCCTCTGGTCTGTTACTCTGTCTTTGTTCCAGTACCACATTGTTTTGATGACTATGGTTTTCAAATAAAGCTTCAGGTTAGGCACAGAAATGTTACCTCGTTTCTTGTTTTTCAGTATGGATTTGGCTAATCTAGGTTTTTTGTGGTTCCACAAGAACTTTATAATTGATTGTTCTAGTTCCTTAAAAATGGCATCTGAATTTGGATAGGGATTTCATTGAATCTAATAGTAATTTAGGTAGATAGTTATTTTGATTATGTTGATTCTTCCATTTCCTTAGGTCCTCTTCAAATTCTTTCTGGAGTGTTTTTGAAGTTTTCATGGTATAAGTCTTTCATTTCTCTTGTCAGGTTGATTCCCAGGAATTTGATATTTTTAAACACTATTTTAAATGGAATCAATTCCTTAATATCTTTCTCCTCTACTTCATTATTTGTATAGAGGAATGCTATTGTCTTCTGTGTATTGATTTTGTAGCCAGCCACTTTGCTGTATTGGTTTATTGTTTCTAGGAGTTAAACTGTGGACTCTTTAGGGTTTTCTATGTATATCATCATATCATGTGCAAAAAGAGATAGTTTGACTTCATCTTTCCTTATCTGGATTTCTTGAATTCCTTTCTCTTGTCTGATAGCAATTGCGAGTACTTCTAAAACTATGTTGAATAAGAGTGGAGAAAGTGGGCAGCCTTGCCTAGTTCCTGACCTTAGTGGAAATGTTTTCAGTTTTTCATCATTAAGGATGATGTTGGCTGTGGGCTTTTCATAAATAGCTGAGACTATCTTCAGAAAGGTTCCTTCCATCTCTATTTTGCTGAGTGTTTTCAGCATGAATGGGTGTTGGATTTTGTCAAATGCCTTCTCTGCATCCCTTGATATGATCATGTGGTTTTTGTCTTTCTTCTTGATGATGTGATGTATGATGTTGATTGATTTGCATATGTTAAACCATCCTTGCATCCTTGGTATGAAACCCAAACAAGGTAATTTCTTATTTGCATTGAATATGCAGTTATTTCCATCTCTTATATAGCGTAAGTTCCATATCTCCATTTGATTTATTCTCTCTATTTTTTTTTTTTTTGGTTTTTGGGTCACACCCGGTGCCACTCAGGGATTACACCAGACTATGCATTCAGGAATCATTCCTAGATTGGGGGGCCTTGGAGGATCCAACTGTGGTCCATCCTAGTCTAGTGCAGGCAAGACAGAGGCCTTACTGCTTGCGCCACCGCTTTGGCCCCATGATTTATTCTCTTAATTCATAAAAATAATACTCCCTTTTTCAATGGCCTCTATAAAAATGCATAGCAAAATCTTTATCTTCAAAGTTAGGTCAAGTTTACCATATTCTAATTAACCCACTTATTTCTGTCATTTTCTAATATACTATTAACAAAATATCCTGTTATATTTTTTAATTTCAAGGCCCTCAAGGAAGCTGTTTTTTTTTAATTTGAGTCTCATATTCTTTGAAGAATTAATTTCTTCTAATCTTGTCAGGCCTCACCTTTAATGTAACTTTCTTTGGGAACTTTGTGATGCATAAAAAGATCTCTATGAATCATTCACACTAATATTCACTTATACATTAAATTATTATTTCTTTGTAAAATTGAGCATATTTTAGTTGTTATTATATTTGTGTTGTTCATATATTCCTCATTAGTCTGAGAGTTTCAGGAGTTAGGAACTCTGCTACTCTAGTCTCTGCTATATGCTCTGTGCTGAGTATAGTATTTAAAGCAATTTAGGTATTTGATAATAATTTGCTGAATTAATGAGGATATGATCTAGTCCTTTTTATGTCGTCCCAGTTTCCTCAGTTATAACCTAAAAAAGTAACACTTACTTTAGACACCATTTTAAGGAGTAACTGACTAAATTGTTTTGATAGAGAAATTCACCAAGTGTCAGTGCTTTTAATTCTGTGTAGGATATACAATGAATTTCTGAGCTATTTTTTTAACCATGATAGGTATATTCAAAGGATCTTCCAAAAAAAAAATGTAGGGGACCGGCGAGTTGGCACTAGAGGTAAGGTGTCTGCCTTGCAAGCGCTAGCCAAGGAAAGATTGTGACCACGGTTCGATACCCCGGCATCCCATATAGTCCCCCCAAACCAGGGGCAATTTCTGAGCGTTTAGCCAGGAGGTAACCCTGAGCATAAAACGGGTGTGGTCCGAAAAACCAAAAAAAAAAAAAAAAAAAAAAAGACCTTCCTTATGTCACAGTGGTAAGACATTTCCCAAAGATATCCAACTTCCAGATATCAGACTTTTGGGCAGAATTTATTTCCTCTAAGCCTTTCAAATGGTACCCAGAGTTTCTATTGTAAACAGTGTGTGGGTAAAGTTTTGCATTGTTTCTCATCCTGGAATGAGGTCTGCTGAATCTACTGTTCTCTGTGTCTCCACCACCTTTAGCCATGATTGTGAAGTTGAAAGAACTGTAATTAGCAGTTGAATGCAAAGCAAGTGTGGTGAATTTCATGAAAATATCCATCAGAAGCCATCATTTGTTGGGCACTACCGTGTGTGTGTTTTATTTATGCAGAGAAAAAAATCCTTTTCTTCCCATATCCTTTTCCTCCTAAGGGAACACATTTAACCTGGGTGATGCTTTTGCCAAATGGTGAGCTAAATAAGATAAGTGGGAGGTAGCTAGTGATTGTTCCATTTCTCTCACTTTATCTCTAGTTCATGAACTCAATTGCCTCTTGAGAGCAGTTGGAAACCAGATGCTATTTTGAATGGATCCTTGCGTTTGCTGTGTAATCATGTTACAATAGATGGGATAATATAGGTAGAGCGGGGTTAAGGAAAAAGTACCTGTCTCTAATTTAGTTGAAAGAAATTATAGTTAGTTGTGTCCAGGTTCTTATAAAATATATTTTATAAGTGATAGGCTTTTTTTTTGTGATATGATAGGGTAGAGAAAGTGAGAGTTGGGCCGATTTTTTCCTAATAACATGAACCTGAAATAATTAGTTAATATCTCACAATATGTAATGTGATTAATGTCCTATTACTCCTAAATTTAGAGTGAATAAAGCAATGTATAGAAAGCATCTGTGATAATAACTTACATTGTGTTCTGTTTTTACATTTTGCACTTTTACTGTGGGAAAAGATGATTGGACCATTCTCATCTAAACTGTCCTGTATGAAATTGACTCCACATGAAAGTAGATAACAAACTAATTTTAGAAGACTTCAGGAACGATAGCTATGTCACAGTGTTAACTAACATATATTACTAACGTTCCTATTTCCTTAGATTCATCACCTTTGTATTTTAATGTGATATTCTTGAATTTTTTATTCAATCTACTTGAATATTTTAATTCAATCATTTATATTGCTTTTGGGTATTATCAATACTTCACAACCTCCATGCTAGATTCTTTTTCTAGTTTAGTGAGTGTTCACATGGCACATGAGATAAGTTCAGGTGGACCATATAATAAGATAACATTAGGGGTCCAAGTTCAGGTGAGTTAAAATGAAAACCAAACAAGTTTGTGGATTGTGTCATCAATCTTATCAAGGATTTTGTTTTTTATTTTTGCTTGATTGTTTGTTTG
>PVKC010054126.1:0-10020 GCA_004027635.1 Crocidura indochinensis | reverse complement strand
GGCTGGACCCTCCAGGAAGGGGCAGCAGGAGGAGCCCATGGAGGTCGAGTCCCAGGGAGAACCCGTCAGCGAAATGGAGGTGGAGGGGGAGCCGACCGTCCCCATGGACGTGGACCCGGCGCCCTCTGCCCCGACCCAGCCTGGCTCCAGCACCACGAGCAAACACTTATCTGAAGCATGCTCCGATTGACCACCCTGATGCTCAGCTTCTGGAGGAGGCTATAAGAATAATACAAGTTCATTCTGATATCAACTTAAAGAAAGGCGAATCAGAATGCCAGTATTACACTGACAAATTGGAGTATCTGGATTAAAAGCAAAAGAATCCTAGAATTGAAGCAAGCAAAGTGTTGCTTTGTCATGGAGAACTAAAGAATTAGAACGGACATAAACTTTACATTTTCCTGTTTCAAAGCATCTTGGTTCTTACTCAGCCTGTTACTCGGAAAGAGCGTCACTACTACCAGGTGTACCAGTAGCCTATCCCAATGCAAGTGCTGGTCTTGGAGGACTTACAGGATGAGATGTGAGGATGGGTGGCTCCTTTCGGGGTGCTTTCAGCAACTCTGACAAAGCTAAAAATATCTTGAGGGTGCGCTGGCAAGACCTCTCCCCGGGCCGGTCACACACACTGCAAGCCAATAATGTGTTCTATAAGCAACAGTGGCTGCACTGCCTCCGGGCTGCCATGGCCCCCACACAGCAAGCTTGCAGCCCCAGCGAACCTCAGGGTCTGCCTGAGCTCCATGAGGAAGGGGAGAAGAACAATCCCTGTGCTGTCGCCGCCATTGCCGATAGGAGGGTTTCCACCCAGCCGGACGCTGGCACCAGCGCACAGAGCAGCTCCCCACTGTTGGCTGCAGACACCCCACAGCCTACAAGAGCCCAACATACCCTGGCCAACACCCGGAGAGCACGGGACAGGAACCATTTAGGCGGCAAGCGGAAGGAGACTCTAGTGTAGACGCGTGGGAAGGCGCAGTGGAGAGAGTGGATAAATGTCCAGTTGGCTTCTCGTTGCTGTGAGCATGGCAGAATCCTGGACAAGTAGCTCTGTAGTGGCCCCACTTCAGGGCAGGGGTTGGGACTCTGAAATGGGGCCCAAGAGGCCAAACGCGGCTTTTGGCCGAGGTCTCTCCGCAAAGAGAAGGGCTGCGTCCTGGGGCCCAGCAGCAGGGACATGGCTTTCTGAGGTGGAGCCAAAGGAACTCACACTGGCTCAACGCGGGAACCCAGACAGGGACGGGCTGCTCAGTGGTGGCCACACAGAAGGGACAGCGGGCGCTGGGATGAGTCACACAAGAAAGAAAGTGTCCTAAAGCAGGGTCCTGTATCAGGGACAAGGCCCCTGAGGAGAGGTCACGAAGCCAGAAACGATACCTGAAGGGAGTCAAATGGGTCAAGATGGGCACTCTGAAGTCAGGTGATACACAGTCCAGACCCCCTCGGGTCACACAGTTCAGGTCCCCAGAGTTCCCACAGATCTAGGTCCCTGAAGTCACACGGGTCCTGGGCCCCTCAGGTCACACAAATCTAAGTCCCTGAGGTCACACAATTCCAGGTCCCTAAGTCAAACAGACCTAGAGTCCTTGAGGTCACACAGGTTCAGGGTACCTTTTGTCAAGAATCTGAAAGCTGGACGGGGGGGTGTGGGGGGTGTGGGAGGAGCAAATTTAAAGAAAATTCTAAAACCGCTCTACAAGGGGCTGGAGAGATAGCACAGTGGTAGGGCATTTGCCTTGCATGCACCTGACCCAGGATGGACCCAGATTTGAATTCTGATAAAACCCATAAGGTCCCCTGTGACTGCCAGGAGCAATTTCTAAGCACAGAGCCAGGAGTATCCCCTGAGCGTAGCTGGGTATCCACCCCTCCCCCCAAAAAAGAAGTTCACTGATATTTACATTTTCCTTGAGATTTTTTCCCTCCAAAAGATTTTGGTTCTTTTGGTTTGGCTTTTGGCTTTCTGTAGGCCACATCCAGCAATACTCAGGGGTCTTTTCTGGCCCTGTGCTCAGGAATTAATGACTTCTAGCAGGTCTCCAGGGGACCCGATGGGATGTCTGGGATGGAACCCAGATCCAAAGGTGCAAGGCAAGCACCTTTCAGTTCAGAGCCCTTTATCTTTTACCTCACAAAAGACTTATTGAGAGGGCTCACCTCAGGTCCTGGCTCTCCTGGTGGCTTGGCACCTCCTTCCCAGCCTCTCACCCCAAGGAGGCTGCTTTTCTGGGCTGGGTGGGGGTGGAGGCTATAGTGCCCAAGTTTCCAGTCTGAGAGGGAAGCAAACTTGGTCCCCTGCCAATCTCTCGAGTCTGTTGTTGACTGAAGACACCGCACATTCACAAACGCTCGCCAATGAAGATGCAACGTGAACTAGAAATCCTTCCAATACAGAGCAGTTCTAGAGTCTGATTTTGACATTCTCTCGTTTCCATCCGGAGCTTCCAGCAACAGCAAAGGCTCAGCTCAGTCAGCTGCTGCAAAGCTGTTGCAAAGGCTCTGGGTAACCTGGTGAAGTAATGGCTGCCTGAGAGCTGGTAACCATCAAGGCCCTGGGTCCCTTTAGTCATGTCTGCTGTGACCTGCTTCTGGCTGGAGTGGGGATAGGCCCTGGATTTTCCACCGTGGTGAACTGAGCCTGTTTGTCCTGGTCTCTTCCTGGCTGATCAGGCGGGTGGTTCAGTTCAGAGCCCCAGGCAAGCCCCACTTGCCTCTAACCAGCACCCTGCACCTAGCCAAGCTACTTTCTTTTGTTTGTTTGGGGCCCCACCTGCTGATGCTCAGGATTTTGATCATTTTATTTCTTTTTTGAAACTAAATCTAAGGCAGAAATCAGTGCTTACTCCTGATTCTGTGCTCTGGTGGGGCTCAGGAGACCATATATGGAGTTGGTCATCAAATCCAAGTCAGTAATGTGCGAGGCCAAAATTCTTTCCGCGCTGTATTATCTTTTCAGGCCCACTAGCTCCTGGTTTCAAAGTATTCTTGGTTTCTCCAGACTCTGTAACACCATGAGGTCACGTGGCCCGCCTGTGGTCATTACACTGGGAACAGCGAGGTCATGTGGCCTGCCCATGGTCATGATACTGGGAAACAGCAGAGGAGAAAGCAAACCCAGGCCCCTCCATGGTCAACCCAAGTCTCTTGCTAGGCGGCTGGAGGGCATCCCCGGTGTGGCTCCAAGTCCACCTCCAAAATTCTCTTCTACAATCTTCTAAAATGCTCACTTTTTTTTGTTTTCACTGTGATATCTGGATTCACTGGGCCTTAATTTTAGAAAATAAACGAAGTGTTAATCTCCTTGGATTTTCTTTCCCCTATTTACCAGTTTGGGGTGGGGGGAGAGGGGGTTAACTAAACTGCCCATTTTCCTCTCTTTGACTGGGCCTGTCAGATACATCTGTATGTTATTTATGAGCTCTTTATTCTTTGGGGTTGGACTGTTTCTCCTTTCCTAGTGCCAAACCTTACCATCTTTGTTGCCATAAGCCATTAAGACCCTTTAGTTCCTCTACTTGATTCTTTTTCAGAATTGCCTTGGTAATTCCTGGCCTAGTTTTTCATAAATTCTAGACCCCACTTGTCAAAATCCATGAAATTCCAAGTTCTATATTGACTTTCCAGGTTAATTTGAAGAAAATTGAGCCTTTCTATCTATGAATAATCTTCTCTATGCATATTTCTCAGATGATTTGTCTTCTTCAATGCCTTTTGGTGAAGTTTAATAATTGTCTCTCCAAGAGTTTATCTAGCTTTTGTTGTTTATTCTCAGATACTTTGCACTCTATATTTCACATTGCTATTATAAATGCTATATTTTAAAAATGACATTTCAGATGTGTTATTTGTTGTTGTGATGAAGAAAGGTGCTTTCATATTTTTGTATGTTGAAATCATTTTTAGCAGTGTTGAGGAAATCTTGATTACTAATTTTTATATAATAAACATTAGGATCTGAGATAATAAATCTTCATCTTTCTTTAAGAATCAAGATAATGTGAAGATAAAAATCTTATTATAGGGGCCAGGAAGGTGGCACTAGAGGTAAGATGTCTGCCTTGCAAGCGCTATCGTAGGACAGACCACGGTTCGATCCCCAGTGTCCCATATGGTCCCCCCAAGCAGGAGCGGAGCGGATTTCTGAGCGCGTAGCCAGGAGTAACCCCTGAGCGTCAAATGGGTATGACCCAAAACCAAAAACCAAAAACCAAAACAAAACAAAAAAAAAAACCTTATTATATATTGAGTTCATTTTCATTTGCTGCTCCTCTCACTCACTCATTTCCAAGTTCACAAGGTTGTTTTGAAAGAAGTCTGCGGATGTTCTCAGTGTATTTATTTTCATGATATTAAGGTATTTCATGTTCCAAACCTACTGAACATCATAACTTAGCCCACCTTATCTTCATTGTGTTTAGGATATTTACATTATTGAATATGTGTGAGGATCTTTTTTTTTTTTTTTTTTTTGGTTTTTGGGTCACACCCGGCAGTCCTCAGGGGTTACTCCTGGCTCCATGCTCAGAAATTGCTCCTGGCAGGCACGGGGCACCATATGGGGCACCGGGATTCGAACCGATGACCTTTTGCATGAAAGGCAAACGCCTTATCTCCATGCTATCTCCCGGGCCCCATGTGAGGATCTTTTTTTAATATCTTTTTTAAACACCTTGATTACAAACATGATTGTAGTTGGATTTCGGTCATGTAAAGAATACCCCCCTTCACCATGCAACATTCCTACCGCCAATGTCCCAAATCTCCCTCCTCCCCACCCCACCCATACCTGTACTCTAGACAGGCTTTCCACTTCCCTTATTCAATCACATTGTTATGCTAGTTCTTAGTGTAGTTATTTCTCTAACTGCACTCACCACTCTGTGGTGAACTTCATGTTGTGAGCTGAACCTTCCAGCACTCCTTTATTTGTCTCTGAGGATTATTGCAAAAATGTTTTTCACTTTTCTTAAAACCCATAGATGAGTGAGACTAGTCTGTGTCTATCTATCTCCCTCTGACTTATTTCACTCAGCATAATAGATTCCATGTACATCCATCTATAGGAAAATTTCATTACTTCATCTCTCCCGACAGCTGCATAATATTCCATTGTGTATGTGTACCACCATTTCTTTAGTCATTCATCTGTTGAAGGGAATCTTGGTTGTTTCCAGATTTTGGCTATTGTAAATAGCACTGCAATGAATATAGGTGCGAGGAAGGGATTTTTGTATTATATTTTTGTGTTCCTAGGTTATATCCCTAGGAGCAGTATTAGCTGGATCTTATGGGAGCTCAATTTCCAGGTTTTGAAGGAATCTCCATATCGCTTTCCATAAAGGTTAGACTAGATGGCATTCCCACCAGCAGTGAAACAGAGTTCCTTTCTCTCCACATCCCCGCCAACACTACTTGTTCTCATTCTTTGTGATGTGCGCCAATCTGTATGGTATGAGATGGTACCTCATTGTTGTTTTAATTTGCATCTCCCTGATGATTAGTGATGTGGAGCATTTTTTCATGTGCCTTTTGGCCATTTGTATTTCTTCTTTATGTGTGTGGAATCTTTCTTTGTCATTGAGTTGATCTTGATGTTCAATAAGCCTAAATTAGAAAAGGACATGAGGAAGATGCATTTACTCACTTTTAAGTTTCAACTCAGGCAACACTATTGGTTTCGTCAAGGACTCTGGATATCCAATGTAAAGTAGATTTTAAGGGTAGATTTCTTTCTACTTGTCTCCTGCCTTCCCAAAGGCTGCCAGCTTCCTACTTACAAAGGAGTAAGAGAAACCAGGGCCTGGAATGATAGCATAGTGGTGAGGGCATTTGTTTTGCTGGTGTTCCACCTAGATTTGTTTCGGCATCCCATATGGTCCCCCTGAGCCACAAGAAGTAATTCCTGAGTGAAGCCAGGAGTAACTGTGAGTACTGTGTGTGGCCCCAAAATAGCAAAACAAAAAAGATAAAATAAAATAAGAGAGAAACGATGAAAAAGATAGGACTTCGAGATTGCTCCAAATAAGTCCCAATGAAGCAGGTAAGTGATTCTCATGCATTCCCTCAATTGCCAAAACTATGCAATTTCACTTTTTACGATATCATACAAAGAGGGCTTTTTACTTTAGATCTAAGAGTTCTAAAGAGACCAGTACATTGGGCGCATGAGGTACAGGAGTGAGGAATGAAGTGAAAAGTTGCAGTAGAAGTGTCTGGTTGCAAGAGGGTATAAAAATATATTATGGCAATTTCCAAGACTGCTTCAGAAGTTAGTTCCAGTGCTTGGAAACTTTTCATTGGATATCCAGAGTCCTTGACGAAACCAACAGTGTTGCCTGAATTGAAACTAAAAAGCGAGTAAATGCATCTCTTTGTTTCCTACCTGCGTTTTGAGAAGTAGCCTTTATTACTTCCAAGGGGGGAATTCTTAGGGTGAGTCTTATTTTGCATGGCCATGCTTGCCACAAACCTACTCAACTAGAAACCAAGCTCTCTGATTAAATTTCAACCCAGTGGAGTGCTTAGACAGTTATGGATAAGAGGTACAGAAAGCCTCCACCAGTGGCCAAATGCTTTTCACTCCAACACAAGTGTGGACACAGACTATGAAAACTTTGCCTTGCCTCTTTTGTCCAAGAATACCCTCTTTCTCTGTCTCTCTGTCTCTGTCTCTGTCTCTCTCTCTCTCTCTCTCTCTCTCTCTCTCATTGCAGTAGTCATGGGGAGAAAGGCTACACTTTCTCACCCCTGCTCTAGGGTTAGGGCATTTTTCTGGTCTGTGTCTTTAGGGTTTGGTGAATTTTTGTTTTTTGGGGGCCATACCCACAGCCCTCAGGGGTTACTCAGTTCTGCATTCAGAAATAACTCCTAACAATTAGCAATTAGGCAATCAAATGATATCAATCAAGGGCATCCAGATAGGAAAAGAAGTCAAGCTTTCACTTTTTTGCAGATGACATGATATACTTAGAAAATCCTAAAGACTACCAAAAGGCTTTTATAGAAACAATAGATTTGTATGGCAAAGTGACAGGCTACAAAATTAAGGCACAAAAATCAACGGCCTTCTTATACACAAATAATGATAGAGAAAAAATAGACATTAAAAAGCAATCCCATTCACAATAGCACCACAGAAATTCAAATACCTTGAAGTTAATTTAACTAAAGAAGTATAGGACCTATGCAAAGAAAACTATAAAAACATTGCTTCAAGAAATACAAGGAGACAAATAAATGGAGACATATGCCCTGTTCATGGATTGGGAGGATTAACATCATTAAAATGTCAATACTCCCCAAAGCATTATACAGATGTAATGCAATCCCTCTAAGTATATCCTTGACATTCTTCAAAGAAGTGGCTCAAACACTGCTGAAATTCATTTGGAGCAATAAATGCCCAAGAATAACTAAAACAACCCTTAAGGGGAAAAGATGGGAGGCATCACTTTCTCCAACTTTAAATTGTACTACAAAGCAATAATCATTAAAACAGCATGGTATTGAAACAAAGACAGATCTGCAAATACATGGAATAGACTTGAGTATTCAGAGAATGATGCACAGACATTTAATCAATTAATCTTTGACAGACAGGAAATGCAGAATGGAGCAAGGAAACCCTCATCAACAGTGGTTCTGGGACAACTGGTCAGCCACATGCAAAAAAAAGTGAGCTCTATCTAACACCATGCACTAAGGTCAAATCAAAATTAATTAAATATCAGACATAAAACTGTAAGGTATGTAGGGGCTAGAGAGATAACATGGAGGTAAGGTATTTGCCTTTCATGCAGAAGGTTATTGGTTCAAATCCTGGCATCCCATATGGTGCCTGTGCCTGCCAGGAGCGATTTCTGAGCATGGAGCCAGGAGTAACCCTTGAGCACTGCCGGGTGTGGCTCAAAACCAAAAACAAGCAAACTATAAGGCTGTAGAAGAAAACATTCCATGACATTGAAACTAAAGGCATCTTCAAGGAGGAAACACCGCTGTTCAAACAAGAGGAAGCAGAGATAAATAAATGGGACTACATTACATTGATAAGCTTCTGCACTTCAAAGGAAATAACTATTAGGGTAAAAAGGTTACCGGCAGAATGGGAGGAACTATTCATCCAAAGGTGATCAGACAAGGGGCTAATATCTAAGATATACAAGGTACTGACTGAACTTAAAAGAAAAAAATCTAACCCCAACAAAAATGAGAAGAAATGAACAGACACTTCCTCAAAGAAGAAATACATGTGGCTAAAAGGCACATGAAAAATGCTCCATATCACTAATAATCAGGGAGATGCAAATCGAAACAGCAATAATATATCATCTCATACTACAGAGACTGGCACACATCACAAAGAACAAGAACAATAACTGCTGGCATGGATGTGGGGAGAAAGGAACCCTCATTCACTGCTGGAGGGAACACCATCTGACCAGCCTTTCTGGAAAACAATAAGGCTATTCCTTAAAAATCTGGACATTCAGCTCACAAATGATCTAGCAATATCACTACTAGGAAAAAAACCCTAGGACCACAAAAACACATCCCCAGGGCAAGAGCTGCATGACCAGCATGACCAGCATGACCTGCAGGCCCTGTGTCCAACGCCTCTGGGCAACCCGAAGCACAATGTGAAGACAAAGTGACCCTGCCAATCCCAGCAGCTGTCCCCACGTCCATGCTCCTCTGTGGGGACACAGTGGCCCCACACCCCCAGCAGATGACGGAGGTCCACCATACCGCCACTGCAGGGGACAAAGTGGTCCATACTCCCACAGCTGTCCCCACATCCACCATAGCTCCTTCTTCAGGGGACACAGTGGCCCCACACCCCCAGCACCTGTCCTGTGACCACCATAGCTCCTTCTGCAGGGGACACAGTTGCTCACATCCCCAGCAACTGTCCCCATGTCCACCATAACTCCTCTGCGGGGGACACAGTTGCCCCACACCTCCAGCACCTGTCCCCACATCCACAATAGCTCTTCTGGGGGACACAGTGGCCCCACAATTGTAGCACCTGCCCCCACATTCACCATAGCTCCTTCTGTAGGGGACAGAGTCGCCCCACACCCCCAGCACCTGTCCCCATGTCCACTATAGTTCCTTCTGCAGGGGACAGAGTTGCCCCACACCTCCAGCACCTGTCCCCACGTCCACAATAGCTCCTCTGGGGGACACAGGCCCCACAATTGCAGCACCTGCTCCCACATTCACCATAGCTCCTCTGCGGGGACGCAGTGGTCCCACATCTCCAGCAGCTGTCCCCACGTCCCAGGCCTCTCAAGGAGGCATCTGGACCTGGACCCGCTCCAAGACCATGCAGAGAGGGACCAGGACAAGAACCCGTCCCAGGTCCCAGGTAATCGGACTGGGACCAGTTCCAAGACCACGCAGAGAGGGATCAGGACAAGGCCCCGGTCCCAGGCCTCCAAAAGAGGGAAACTCTTGGCAGCTGTGTATTCTGGAGATCGCACACCACAAGATCCCAGTGGGCCCGCACTAGCCGATGGCACATCAAGAAATCCTCTGTAATGCTGCCACCCCCTTGGCTGTGGGCGTGTGGCCAGCACTATGAGGTGGTGCCCAGCGACCCTGAGGGCATGGCCCTGGGCCATAACAACACCAGTTTGAGGCTGTCCTGTATTGCCCTTGAAAAGGGTCCTGCAGGCACTCGTGCACTGTCCCTGGGGCCTGCCCCGTGGACCAGGAGGGAGCCTCAGGCAAGGAGGTGGCTTCTCCTACACAGCCGGCCTTACCACCACCTACAGCAGTGTCCACCACGTCCACCACAGCTGTTCCTGCAGGGGGCACAGTGGCCCCGCCACCCCTAGCTGCTTCCCCACGTTCCCCATAGCTGGGCATGAAGGGGACACAGTGGCCCCACCACCCCAGTAGCTGTCCCCACATCCACCATAGCTGGGCCAGAATGGGAAACAGTGGCCCCGCCACCCCAGCAGCTGTCCCCATGTCCACCATAACTCCTGCAGGGAACAGAGCGATCCCGGATGG
>PVKC010054125.1:0-10020 GCA_004027635.1 Crocidura indochinensis | reverse complement strand
AAAAAAAAAAAAAAAAAAAAAAAAAAAAAGGAAAAGAAAAATAAATAAAGAAAAAACATCTGGGAGTTCATCTAGGTGTTATGAATTTCAATTTAGTAGAAGGAAAAAAGAAGAAAAGGGTAATCAAACAAAACAAAGCAAAAAAAAAAAACAATTCAAGAAACATCTTTTTTTTTTCTCTTTTCTTGAACAAGATGTAAACCAAATAGTGAAAGACCATGGGTATACCACTTATGCTACTTATGCTACAAACGGAAGATAAGAAAAAAGAAAAGGTAGAGTAGTGAGCACATTTGCAAAAACTATTGTATTTACAATGAAGTCATTAATACAGTGGAAGAAGGTGTAGTAAGCTCTTGATGTTAGTTGTAAATTCTCTTCAGTTGGGGTGTTCCTCTATGGATGACAGCTTCAAAAAAATGAAGTTGTCCAGAAAATTAAATTTCTGATACTATGACTTTTAGGGGCATATTCTCAACTGCCAGACTTCCAAGAAGGAGGAAGATGGTGTGGGGTGCACCCTGTGCACCATCGGGTGTGGCCCGAAAACAAAATACTAAAAAGGAGTCAGAGTGATAGCACAATGCGTAGGGCACTTGCTTTACACTTGGCCAACCCGGGTTGGATCCCCAACATACCATATGATCCCCTGAGCCTGCCAGGAGTGATTCCAGATTGAAGAGCCAGGAGTAACAACTGAGCACTGCCGGGTGCAGCTCCCTCAAGATATTAAAAAGCTGGAGAGGACTGACTGAGCTCATGTACTCTCCGTGTAAGAACATGTCACAGGGACCGGAGAGAGCACAGCGGTGTTTGCCTTGCAAGCAGTCAATGCAGG
This sequence comes from Crocidura indochinensis, assembly GCA_004027635.1. Classification (NCBI taxonomy): domain Eukaryota; kingdom Metazoa; phylum Chordata; class Mammalia; order Eulipotyphla; family Soricidae; genus Crocidura; species Crocidura indochinensis. The sequence goes on along the minus strand of PVKC010054125.1, from coordinate 9,182 downwards.
ACCTAAGGTGGTTGGTTCGAATCCCGGCGTCCCATATGGTCCCCCGTGCCTGCCAGGAGCTATTTCTGAGCAGATTACCAGGGGTAACCCCTGAGCACCACCGGGTGTGACCCAAAAACCCAAAATAAATAAAAATAAAAATAAAAAAATAAAGAGCCTGTCACATTTCTAGCACCATGCTGTACCCTCAGCACTGCCAAGTGTGGCCCCAAAATAAAACCAAACATAAAAAAATGTAACAAGAGGAATAAAAAGTATATGATGAGATCATCATAAGACACCCCTTGATAACACTCTGCTATACAAGTGACACTTTGTAAAATAGATCCTTATTTCTTCAATCTCAGAGCATCCCCTGAAGAAATGGAAATCTGTAGAACTTTAATATGCAGGTGTTGCCACTTCATTTTTAACATAGATTTTGTCTGTTGGGTTCTAAGGGATCCCACTACCCTCCACTTTACCCCACCCCACCCCCACACAAATTAAAGCGTTTCATCATCAGTGATGATAAACACTTTATTTTAGGAAAAATAGTTTAAAAGGATCAAACAATTCTATGCATGAATGCAAAAACATGACTAAATCAAACTTTCACTTTACTTATTGCACTCACCAGGCATCCATTCCATTCCAGGCACTAACTTGTTTTTAATGTGGGACTATGATCCTCAGGGCTTACTTCTTGCTCTTTGTTCAGGGATCACTCCTGGTGGTGCTTAGGGGACAAAGTGGGGTGTCAGTAACCAAAACTGGGTCAGATGCTTGCAAGGCAAAAACTCTGCCCACTAAACTGTTGCTCCAACCTTCTCAATGTGCTGATTTTTATTACTATTGAACGCATTAATATTTGAAAAACAGTTTGGCATCTAATCTAAATACAATGAGAATCTAAGTTATGTGCATTTTAAAAATAAATATGTCAATAAATTATACAGTGTCATAAATATAGCATTCAGAAGTTTCAATGACTTCTATTTATTATTTGACTAAGATTGTTTAGCACCTACAATGATAGGATCATGAAAGATTTAAACAATACTACCATACTGGCATGTTCTACTTTAAAAAGCATTTTCAGCTATGACTCAAAGTAGAATATAAAAGAATGCTGCAGCACTACAGGGAGAAGGATGTCTATGAACTTGATGTACATGAGCATGAATAAGCTCCAACAAGACAAAAACTAAGTTTCTTTTCTACCATTGTATGTACATTATTTAGCATTGTAAAGGGCACACAGTAAATTAGTCAACAGATGTTTGTTTTTTGTTTTGTTTTGTTTTGTTTTGTTTTTTTGGTTTTTGGGCCACACCCAGTGACGCTCAGGGGTTACTCCTGGCTATGCGCTCAGAAGTCACTCCTGGCTTGGGGGACCATATGGGAAACCGGGGGATCGAACCGAGGTCCATCCTAGGATAGAGCAGGCAAGGCAGGCACCTTACCTTCAGTGCCACCGCCCGGCCCCCAGATGTTTGTTTAGAGAAAATAAATACAGGGAAATAAAAGGAAGGGATATTATCATGGGGAGTGATGTAACAACATTTCAAAAACTTAAAGTATGAAATAGTAAACTTTTTTTTTTTTGGTTTTTGGGCCACACCCAGTGACGCTCAGGGGTTACTCCTGGCTATGCGCTCAGAAGTCTCCCCTGGGCTGGCATGGGGGACCATATGGGGCACGGGGGATGGAACCGCGGTCCGTCCAAGGCTAGCGCGGTAAGGCAGGCACCTTACCTTCAGCGCCACCGCCTGGCCCCGAAAAAGTAAACTTTTTACGTGTTTGTTCTTGACAGGATCCCTACCCAGAGATACCTTGGATCTAACTCAGTGCCTTGGGCAGACTGAATATGTTACTCTATCATTTGAGCTATCTCCTGACCCCTGTAACATTTTTGTTTCACACATATTTATCATTCTTGCTATAAATAAAGTATTTGGATAGAAAAGTAAACATTTTAAAATCATGATTTTATAACTATGTAATCACATACATTTTATTAGAACTCTTTGTAAATGACAGAAACCCCATACTTGGGCCAGAGCGATATAGTACAGCAGGTAGGGCACAGACTTCGAGTTCAATCACCAGCATCCCATATATTTCCCCTAGCACCATCAGCAGAAAACAAAAATAAACCTCACAATTCTTTTGGTTTTACTTCAAAACAAAAGATTTTTTAAATCTTTTTAAAGACTTAAAGTAAGCCAGGGCTTATTCCTGGCTCTGAGCTCAGAGATCTCTCCTGGCGGGGATTGGGGGAACATATGAGATGCAAAGCAACACTGTACTTGTTGTATTATATAGCTCTAGTCCCCACTACTTAAATCTAGTAAATGAAAAACAAAATTTTTTATTAATAAAACTATAAAGTTTCATTTCTGAACAGGTTTCAGCACATCTATATCTGATTTGGGGCAAAATAGATAGTTCAGAATAGTCCCTGCCTTGTCTCTACTATGAATTTGGTTCAAATCAATTCTCTGAGCACCAACACAAGGCATTCTCTTTTCTTTTTCTTTTTCTTTGTGTGTGTGTGTGTGTGTGTGTGCGTGTGTGTGTGGTTTTTGGGTCACACCCCACAGTGCTCAGGGGTTACTCCTGGCTCCATGCTCAGAAATTGCTCCTGGCTGGCACGGGGGACCATATGGGGCACCGGGATTCAAACCCATGACCTTTTGCATGAAAGGCAAACACCTTACCTCCATGCTATCTCTCGGGCCCCTCTTTTTTTTCTTTTTATCCCAGGCTGTAAGATGTCTTTTTATACTAGTCATCTCATTCTTGAGCAAAGAGCCAGAACCATTTCTGAGCACTACCAGGTATGGCTCCAAATAAACAAAATTAAAATAAATACTTGAAAAAAATAAAATAAATACTTGGTTTGGATGAGCAATATCTTTAGTTTGTTTGTTTTTGGGCCACACCCGGCTGTGCTCAGGGGTTACTCCTGGCTATCTGCTCAGAAATAGTTCCTGGCAGGCATGGTGGGGGGGGACCATATGGAATGCCAGGATTCGAACCAACCACCTTAGGTCCTGGGTCGGCTGCTTGCAAGGTAAACGCCGCTATGCTATCTCTCTGGCCTGGTTGAGCAATATTTTAAAACAGATTGGATTAAGTGCAAAATAAATAAATGAATAAATAAATAAATAAATAAATAAGTTCTTTTCTTACTTAGACCAGAAGTCCCCAAACTTATTTGACCTTTTCAGAAAAAAAAAAAAGTTATTCAAAACTTCCTTGGAAATCTATCTTCTTTAAAGAAACATAGCAAAAATATTAATTACCCAACTTTGCTTGAGGTCACTGCCTCCTCTTCTAGCACAGCCCCATAGGAGTGACCCCTGAGCACAGAGCCAGGAGTAAGCCCTGAACATCTTGGGTTGCTAAAAGCTAGAAGGGAATGTAAGCTTGGAACTAACTGCTGTTTTGCTTCTATAAACCCTGGCTTTGCTTTAGACATAAAGACAGACATGACAGGTCTCACATATGTGGCAGAAAAGACTAGGCCCAGAAGAATACCAGTCTCTGGAACCTGACCTTGCAAGCACATACCAGGTCCAGATGGCCGACCACAAAGTGCAGAATGGCCTCAGAAAGATAACAGAAAAACATAAAAACTGAATACTTTTCCTTGGAGTCTGCAAAGTTAAGATTTCCCTTTTGTCAAACATACATGTTTGTCTGATGCAGTATGATGGAACCAATAGTTTCAAAGGTGGAAACCCCTAGACTCCCTTTAAAAATTACTATTGTTGGGATTGTTGCCTAGCATTATGGTATTAATAAACTATGTCTATTGCAGTGCTGTTTGTCTCCTGTGGTCTCTGAGGTATGGATCTCAGATTTGGATCTTAAGGGTGTAGTTTAAAACACACACTCACACACACACACACACACACACTCACACACACACACTCACACACACACACACACACACATAAATCCAGAAGCTGCTGAGTGTTTTACGTCTTAATGAGGAACCACAATCGGTGACCTTTGTCTTGGGTGCCCTATTTTACTTCTTCCAGACATGCCCTTTAAGCTTCTTCTTGTTCTTTTTAATTTAATTTTATTTTATTTTATTTGGTTTGTTTTTGGGCCACACACTCAAAGGAGGCACTCAGGGTTAGCTCTGTGATCAGAAATTGCTCCTGGCAGCCTCGGGGACCCTATGAAATGCCAGGATTTGAATCTGAGTGGCGGGGAATAAAGCAAACGCCCAATCTACCCAACCCACTGTGCTTTTGCTCCAGCTCCCTAGACCTCTCTTGAGGAGCAGTAATCCAGTGCAGCACTTACCCCATCCTCACTCTCACCCTGATAACCTGACCCACAGGTTCCCACTCATTCACACCACAGGAGGTTCTTCTCTCCTTATAGCTCTAAAAACTTGTTTCTTTTGCTCCTTTCTCATAATTTTTTCTTGATTGCACCCAACTCAAGGGACGATATTGTTGATGATTTGATCTGAACCAACACAGCAAATTAAACCAATTTTATGTTGTACACATTTAATATGTGTTTAAAGGAAGGCCATGCTCAGAAATAAGAAGTTGAAAGTCTGATCATTGGCAGATGTGTTATTATTCCAGCTGCTGCTTCTGGAACCTCCAGCTTTGTAACCATGTGTATTCTCTCTCTCATCATATCAACAAAGGGAGAGAAAGGGTCAAATGAATAAATAGGAATAAAATAAAATAAACCACAGTCGTGTTCCTGTTTCTTTCCCATGACACTAGATTAAGGTTCCCAGTCTTCTCTCTCTTTCATTATATTCTTTCATGTGGCTAATCCAATCATAAGATCTCAAAGTTAATTTGGGAACAAAATTTTCTGCAACCTCAAAAGAATCTAATCTTTCTAAACTTTGGATCTTTAACCAGAAATTTCTTTTCTTTGATTTTTAGGCTACACCCAGTGGTGCTCAGGCTGTGTACTCAGGGGTCAGTCCTGGTGGGACTAAAGGGACTATAACAGGTTCAGGGAACGAAACCCAGGTAGGTAGACTGAAAGGTAAATAAATGCCCTACCCACTGTACTATCTCTCTGATCTGTTAGACAGAAATGTCAAGGTATGTTACCTAAAGTAAACAAATGCAAAAGTTGGGATGAAAGGAAAAAAGAAAACTATCCTTTAGGTCAAAGTGAAGTAGTTTGTGGAAAACTAGATTAAAACTAAAAATGGGGGGCCAGGCGGTGGCACGGGAGGTAAGGTGCCTGCCTTACGGCGCTAGCCTTGGACAGACCGCTGTTCGATCCCCTGTGCCCCATATGGTCCCCCAGGCCAGGGGCGGCTTCTGAGCGCATAGCCAGGATTAACCCCTGAGCGTCACTGGGTGTGGCCCAAAAAAAACAGAAAAACAAACAAAAAAACAAACAAAAAAAAACTAAAAATGGAGTTTACGTGAAAAGAAGAGGTAGACTAGAAGCAACAAAAGGCTTTAGGGAATGGCCCTGGGTGGTGCAGAAGGCTAGTAAGTAGCTTTGTACATCAAAACTATAAACAATGCTAGTGTAACTATTTTACTTAAACTAAAAAAATAATAAAAAAGGAAAAAAGTAAATATTTAAAAAATTAACAACAACAACAATAATAATAATAATAATATTAAAGGGAGCCAGAGTGATAGCACAGCAGGTAGGGCATTTGCCTTGCATGCAGCCAGCCCAAGTTCAATGCCTGGAATCTCAAGCCTGCCAGGAGTCATTTCTTTTCTTTTTCCTTTTCTTTTCTCTATTCTTTTTGTTTGTTTGTTTTATTTTGGCCACACCTGGTGGTGCTCAGGAGATACTCTTGGCTCTATGCTCAGAAGTCACTCCTGGCAGGTTTAGGGGACCATTTGGGATGCCAGGAATCAAACCCAGGACAGATGTGAGCAAGGCAAATGCCTTATCTGCAGTGCTAATATCTGGACCCTCTAGTAGTCATTTCTGAGCACAGATTCTGGAGTAATCCCTGAGCAACACTGGGTGTGGCCCAAAAACTAAAAAGTAAAGATAATAATAATAAAAGACTAAACATAAAATTTAATTAAAACAATTTATATTTTACTTAATAATGTGTCAAAAATTCATATTTTTGACAAATATTTCTCTGTAGGAGGGTGGAAAAAATATCTGTGCGTGCTGGAAAATGGTCCTGGGCTAGATTAAAGGATCTGCAGTCTTCACACTGTCCATCATGCAGGCAAGTGCCCTACCAACTCTACTATTGCTCCAGCCCCAAACATCAATTTTTTGTTTGTTTGTTTGTTTGTTTGTTTTTTGTTTTGGGGCCACACCCGGCGGTGCTCAGGGGATACTTCTGGCTGTCTGCTCAGAAATAGCTCCTGGCAGGCACGGGGGACCATATGGGACACCGGGATTCGAACCAAACACCTTTGGTCCTGGATCGGCTGCTTGCAAGGCAAACGCCGTTGTGCTATCCCTCCGGGCCCCAAAACATCATTTTTAACTTGGACTTTGCTGTGTTTAACCATCAGATTTTGGTTGAATTACTTTGTTCACAACTTGAAGACAATATTGACCAAGTCAAAGAAAAATCTAAGTGATTACAAAGCTGCTCTATTAAACATTAGAGAAATTGAAGTTTGATGCTTTGTAGTTGTTTTTCCCTAGCCCATTGCCGACAGGTCAATTTGGATGCCTTTGGTATTGATTTGGGGACATGCCCAGTAGTGTTCAGGGGTCACCCCTGGCTCTGCCTTCACAAATGACTTCTGGCAGGCTTGGGGGACCAGATGAGATGCCAAGGATAGTACCCAGGTTGGCCACATGCAAGGCAAACACCCTACCTGCTGTACTATCACTCCCCAATTTGGGTTTATTTTTTTTTTCCTTTTGGTTACTAAAGTCTGAAAACTATCTCAAAAGTTGTTTCCTGTTCTCATTTGTTCTAACATTTGTCTCATCATTCCTGCCAATTCTCTTTCTTCCTCTGTCCCATTCTCCTCTCATATCAACATAAAGGTTGCAGAAGTGAAATATTTGGTTTTTTTTTTTTTTTTTTTGGTTTTTGGGCCACACCCAATGAAGCTCAGGGGTTACTCCTGGCTATGTGCTCAGAAATCGCCCCTGGATTGGGGGACCATATGGGAAACCCGGGGATCGAACCGCGGTCTGTCCTAGGTTAGCGCAGGCAAGGCAGGCACTTTACCTCCAGCGCCACCGCCCGGCCCCAGAAGTGAAATATTAATATAGATTTGTAATCTTCACGAATAAAACAAAAGGAATTTGGGTATGATTTATTAGTTACCATCTACTGGAAATTGGTTGGATTTTATAAGAACTTTTTTCTATAAGCATTGTAAATAAGGCACTTGGCAAGTTGTTCAGTGGTAGAGCACCTGCCCTCCATGTTCAGGGCCCTGGTTTCAACTTCCCATATGGGGAAAAAAGAGGGGGAGGAGAATAATAAACCTTCATGACCAATACCTGTTTTTCATTTGGAAGGTTCTTAGGACCTACTCTTGGCACTGTGCTTGGGGGTTTCTCCTAGAAGTGCTTGCTCAGGGTCCTATGCAGTGAGACAGGTCAAGGCCAGGATCTCCGCATATACAGCACAGCATGCACTCAATCTATTTCTCTCAACACCCTAACACCTAGCTTTATGGGGATTTGGAGGCTCATTTTATTGCCTTTTCTTTTTTTTTTTCTTTTTTGGTTTTTTTTACTTTGGGGGCTATATGTGTAGCAGTGCTGAGGTCGTATTCCTGGTTTTGCACTCAGGAATTACTCCTTTCAGTGCATGGGGGACCATATGGAGTGCTAGAAATCAAACCTGGGTCTGCTGTGTGCAAAACAAATGCCTTTTTTACCCTCTGTATTACCTATCACCCTGGATCCCCCCCAAAACTAACTTTAATTTTCATGTCCTTCTTTTGCAATTCTTTTTCTTGGAGTTTTGGTTGGATTAGAAAGGGGATTGGAGGGGAGGCATAACAGGCTGTTCTCAAGGTTTACTCCTGGCACCTTGCTGAGGGATCACTCCTGGGGTTGCTGGGGAACATATGCTATGCTGGAGATTCTAGGGGTGGGGTCAGCTTCAAGCAAAGCAAGTACTAACCTTCTGAACTATCTGCAGGCCTGCTTAAAGAATTTGAACCAAAGTCTAGCATCATAACAGTTTAATAGTATTTACTTTCATGTTCTGCTTTTTTAAGTTTTACTATAGAAAAAGTGGGGAGGAAAACTGGACTGGGGAGGATAGTTCAAAGGTTCGATTAGTTCACAGGTGTTACATGCAAAATGCCTGGGTTCATAGCCAGAGAGTGCTGGTAAGTTGCTTGCCTTAAACATGTGACTGAGTTCAATCCCCAGCACCCCATATTGTCCCCCAAGTCAACAAGAAATTCATACCTGAGCTCCTCCAGGTATGGGCCAAAAACCAAATAAAGTTTGGGGGGTGGGGGAGAATGCAATTCAGTCAATCCCTGGTCTACTTGGTTCTCAGAACAACATGCCAAAAGTAGTCCCTGGGAACCACCAGGTGTGACCCAAACAAACAAAAACTAACCAATATCTTAATTGTGCCCTCACAAAGTGTTTTTAATAAAATGTTATTTGTCATGTATATTTATTCCTTTCATAAATTGTTGTTTAAAGTTCTTTGAAGCCAGCCAGTGATTTTAATTTAAGCAGAACTTTTTATGAGTCCTAAATTATTATTTAAGTAATAAACTGTTCTCCAGTAAAATCAAATTCATGAATTTTACTCCCAGGCCAATGAAACTTTACAGATCACATACTTGAATATGAAATGAGGTCTTAGATGATCTATCACTGAACTTAATTCACATTCTGCCTTTATACTTCAAAATTCAATATTACCCTTAAGTGAATGATTATCTCAGTTTTCACCTTTGTGTAAATTGCCCTCTAGTCTGACTATTCAGTTTAACATGTGTTAATTTATTTACTCTTTTTTTTTTTTTTTTTTTTTTTGGTTTTTGGGCCACACCCAGTGACGCTCAGGGGTTACTCCTGGCTATGAGCTCAGAAGTCGCCCCTGGCCTGGGGGATCATATGGGAACCGGGGGATCGAACCGTGGTCCGTCCAAGGCTAGCGCTAAGGCAGGCACCTTACCTGCAGCGCCACTGCCCGGCCCCCAATTTATTTACTCTTAAGCATATAAGTTATCCTAAAGACAACTTTCTACTAGACATGGCTCCTTTTC
>PVKC010054124.1:0-10025 GCA_004027635.1 Crocidura indochinensis | reverse complement strand
AAAAACATCTAATCCCATCAAAAATGGTGATAAGAAATGGATAGACGCTTTGCTAAAAAAAAAAAAAAAAAAGAAATTCAAATGACTAAAAGGCAAATGAAAAAACTGCTCCTCACCACTAATCATCAGGGAGATGCAAATCAGAACATCTATGAGATATCATCTCACACCACAGAGATTGGCACACATCACAAAGAATAAGAACAATCAGTGCTGGTGAGGGTGTAAAGAGAAAGGAACTTTTCACTGCTGGTCGGAATGCCGTCTAGTCCAACCCTTATGGAAAGCGATATGGAGATTTCTCCAAAAACTTGAAATTGAGCTTCTATTCAATCCAGCTATACCACTCCTAGGGATATACATTAGGAGCACAAGAACACAATACAAAAATCCCTTCCTCACACCTATATTTACTGCAGCACTATTCACAATAGCCAGACTCTGGAAACAGCCAAGATACCCTTCAACAGATGAATGGGTAAAGAAACTGTGGTCCATATACACAATGGAATATTATGCAGCTGTCAGGAAAGATGAAGTCATGAAATTTTCCTATTCATGATGTACATGGAATCTATCATGATGACTGAAATAAGTCAGAGGGAGAGACATAGACGCAGAATTGTCTCACTCATCTATGGGTTTTACAAAAAATGGAAGACATTTTTCCAACAATCCTCAGTGACAAAGAGAGGAGGACTAGAACTTCCAGCTCACTTCATCAAGCTCACCACTAACAGTGGTGAGTGCAGTTAGATAAATATCTACACTGAGAAGTATCATAGTAATGTGAATGTATTAGGGAACTGGAAAGCTTATCTAGAGTAGAGCAGGGGTGCAAGGAGATTTGGGACATTAATGGTGGGAATGTTGCACTGGTGAAGGAGGGTGTTCTTTACATGACTGAAAACTAATCACAATCATATTTGTAATCAAGGTGTTTAAATAAAGATGTTATTAAAAAAAGAATATGTCATGCTGAACTGTCTTCTGACAGCAACTTTTTTTTTTAATTTTGAACTTGCTCCTTCATAACTTGAAGCTTGAGATTTGTGTGTTGATTTTAAAGAGTATTGTTTATAACATTTATATAAATAATTACCTAGAAATGTATAATACATAGTGCAGCTCAAGATGATAAATGCATATTAAGTATAAATGAATACTGCCTTAGAAATACTATACTATTTTTTGAGTAGCTTACTGAGCTATATACTTAGAATATATGTATTGGTACTATTATCATTTTTACATTCATTCTTTTCTACTTTACCTCACTAAGAACTTCTAATTTGAAATTAGATTTGATATAATAAAATTTTTTTGTTTTCTTTTCGGTCACACTACGTTGCACTCAGGTTACTTGTGGCTCTGTGCTCAGAAATTGCTCCTGACAGACTCTGGAGACCATCTGTGATGCTGAGAATCAAACCCTGGTCCATCCTGGGTCGGCCATGTGCAGGGCAAGCATCCTACTTTTGTTCTAGCTCTTCAGTTCTGAGATCATTAACATTTTTAAAGGTATTTTAAAAATTGCTTTGTCCCAATTGTGTTTAAGTGTTATCATCCTTCTCACTGCATTATGGATTCAAAATGAAAGACTTGTAAGTATTATAAAATAAATTTATTTGCTGAAAAACACAAATCATATTTAATTTTGAATTTCTAAAATGCACAGAAATATAGCTTTCAAATAAAAAACTTTCAAATTAATGTTGATGACATATTATTTCTGGATCTAGTAATTTGAGAATAAATAAATTCAGAACTAATGTTTGAAAGAAAATATATCAATGCATATCATTATAAAATGTTGATAATATACATATAATTACTAACATTCTTATTATGATTTGCATTTTTTAGAATGAGGATTTTCTATTTGTGTAATTGTTTTTGATGATCTTTTATGCTTTTATGTAAATTAGCATATTAGTAAATTAGTATAATAAAATGTTAGGCTCTGGGAAAAAAAGAATAAGTCCTATCGGCCAGAGCGAAAACTCTGTACATATTTGCCTTGTACACATCCAACGCAGATTCAGTCTCTGGCATCCCATATGGTCCATCAAGTCTGTCAGGAGTAATTTCTGAGTGCAGACCAAAGGAATAACTCCTGAGTGCCACCAGCTGTGGAAAAAGAAGGAAGGGAAAGAAGAAGAATTCCTGAGTAGTGATTTCCATCTCAGAAAATCTTAATTTTAGAAGCTTCTCAATTAGAAATGAAATAGAAATCTGAAGTTTCCAGGTTATATCAAGAAAGACAAGGTGAAAAATCACATAAATGGGGGGGCAAGGCAGAAGGCAAAGTGCCAAACAGCAGTGTTGGGGGAGTTGCAAGAAGAAAACAAGTTAGAAATGGGTCACAATTAGAGAAAGGTTGTTAAACAATGGTTTAAAGCAACATTGTTCAACTTTTTACGTCTACATACTGGACAAACTAGGAGAAATCATTTTTGGACTGGATGGTGATAAAACAGGAGCAAAAAGCTATGGTACATAGTATTTAATTTCCTAAATGAAAATGTTATTAAATTACAGTCTTTCCCTAGTGGAATAGTTTTTACTGCGTTCCTATTAACTGATGGGGAGACTTTTTTTGCTGACCCACATTTCAAAAAACAGAGAACCAAAAGCATCAACAGGTGGTTCCCAAATTTTTCCAGAAAGCAGCTGCTAATTTGAAACTTTGGAATGGATTGTTATGACTCCTTAGTAATTATGCTATTACTGGTTAAATTTGGATCCCTTAGATCACCGGACACATGATGAACTTGCCAATGGTTAAAATTTTGACATGTGGTGAACTGAAATTCTGTCCCATGGAGGATGTCAGTAGCTAGGACACTGTATCAGGTATATGATAAATACAGGGGTTATAACAGGTATAGGAATAATAAATCGAATGACTATTTTTTACAAGCAATAGTGATAGTGATACAATGAGACTGAAATGATTGATTACAATTAAATGGGATATGTGACACCAAAGAACCTAATTAGCAGCATAAAATCTCTTATTTTTTTTTCAGGAAGATTTAGTCTAGCTCCCAAAGTAGCAGAGCTTCAGATAATCTTATCCTCAATACTTCCATTAGACTAGGATAGGGATCAGCAACCATTAAGACATAAAGAGCCACTTGGTCCTGTTTCTCAAGGGAAAAAAAAACATGGGAGCCTCAAAACCATTGCAACATTTAGAACAAATTCAGCACTGCGTACATTGTTTCTTACCTTAATGCTATATACAGTATCATGCTTTTAGCTGTCCATTTGAAGAAAAAAAGAACTTTATTCACTTAACAATGAAAAATATTTTTTGCATATTAATAGCCAATTAAAATATTTAATTTACCTTTCTAATTAGATTTTTGCTCCGGAACCTCAGTGCACACTGTCTGCACATCAGGACTATGAGATATTATCTTCATTTTTACACAGGCTTGTAAACCATCATCTGTGAGGCGTGACCAATGTTTGTTTTTAATATAGTTTATGTTGGTGAAGACCTGCTTACATACATATGTGAATATAAAATGTAAATAATAATTTAATTTATTTATTTAAAAATAACTTTCCTACAGTGTCGCCTGACAAAGGGATCTATTTCCCATGCTTAACCAACAACAAAAATTAGAATCTATTAGTTTTTTTTAACCTGGCTGCTGTTTTTTCTCTTTCAAACTCCTTCTCCACTCACTCTACTGGCCCTAATCCAGTAACAGTTACACTGCAAGCCCTCTCTTTCTCTTACTCCAGTCCTCTCTGTCTTCTTCTTTTTTCTTCTCCCCTTTTTCTTATTTACTTTCTAAAAATTATTTTTAAGTGTCCCACTTGTCAGCACTTCTCTTTTCCCTCACAGCAGTCTCCTCCTCCCCAGCTCAGAGGCGCATGCTTAGTGTGCCGTGGATGACATCACCCGCACCCCTGCTATTGCCCTGCTGTGGAAACCAAAGCAAAGCTTCAAAATAGTCCCCCTGTGGCGCTGGAGCCTCAGGTTGTGGACACCTGGACTAGGACCTTGTTCCTTATTGAAATGGAAATTCTGTCTAGAGTACAGGTGGGGGTGGGGTGGGGTTGGGTGGAGGGAGATTTGGGACATTGGTGGTGGGAATGTTGTACTGGTGAATGGGGGTGTTCTTTACATGACTGAAACTTAATCACAATCATGTTTGTAATCAAGGTGTTTAAATAAAGACATTATTAAAAATAAAAAAATAAAAATATGTACTTCAAATTGTAAAGAAAAAAAGAAAAGTGGTACAGAGTGTGATTTAGGAAACACTATCAACATTGAGAACTTCGAAGCTCCATGTTCCTCCAAATCTCTTGGGCACACAGAAAAGGCACTCTGTCCTATTAAAGTTTTATCACACCTGCATTGTAGGCCACAAGGACCTCTAAAAGTAGATAAGAGTTGTGCCATCAGGATATATCTCCACCACTCATTAGGGCCATTAGATTTTTAAAAGTTATAATTAAATTCATGTCCCAAAGAAGTTGCAAGGAGGGTCTAGCCTATAAATATTAGCAATATTCAGAAAAAAACCTTTTTAACTGATTTCTGAGCATTCTGGATAAAAATAAACATGGAGAAAATAAGTGTCTTTCCCAGAGTACAGAATTTAACACCTTGGAGAGAACCCTGGAAAAGTTACCAACTCACTGTTCTCATTATTCTTAGAAATTTGCTTACTTGAATCATACCAAGAAGAAATACTCTAACAGCAGAGAATGTAGCAAAAGCCTCTGAGAAAAACTCTATTAGAAAGTTATGCTCTGAAAGCTTCTAAAAACAATCAATTCATATTGAATTTTAGAAGTGTTTGATTCACTTCTTTGAAGAATGTCATAGGTATCTTTAGAGGAATTGCATTGAATGTGTACAATGCTTTGAGCAGTATTGCCATTTTATTGATATTAATCCTGCTAATCTATTAGCAGGGTATGTGATTCCATTCCTGAGTGTCCACTCTTATTTCTTGGAGCAGGGTTTTATAGTTTTCTTTGTATAGGTCCTTCACATCTTTAGACAAGTTGACTCCAAGATATTTGAGTTTGTGTGGCACTAATGTGAATGGAATTGCCTTCTTAACGTCCATCTCTTCCCTATCATTATTAGTGTATAAAAAGGCCATTGATTTCTTGATAATTTTGTAGCCTGCCACCTTGCTATATGAATTGATTGTTTTTAGAAGCTTTTTGGTAGAGTCTTTAGAGTTTTCTAATTATAGTATCATGTCATCAGCAAACAATGATAGTTTGACTTCCTCCTTTCCTATCTGGATTCAATTAATATCTTATTCTTGCCTAATAACTATATCAAGTACTTCCAGTACTATGTTGAATAGGAGAATTGAGAGAGGACAGCCTTGTCTTATATTAGAATTTAGAGGGAAGACTTTTAGTTATTCTCCACTGAGGATACTATTTGCCATTGGCTTGTGGTGGATGGCCTTAACTATATTGAGAAAGGTTCCTTTCATTCCAATCTTGCTGAGAGTTTTGATCAAGAATGGATGTTGGACCTTATTAAGTGCTTTCACTTTAACTTTAGTATCACAAAAAGTTGGTATATAACCCCCCCCACTGCTCAATTTGACTGGCTTTTAAAAAATGCTTTCTCTGCCTCTATTGATATGGTCATGTAATTTTTATTTTTGTTGTTGTTGATGTTGTTTATTTTTTGGATAGATTTACTGATGTTAAACCATCCTTGCATTCCTGGAATGAAACCCTCTTGATTATAGTGAATGATCTTGGTGAGGCATTCGATCCTCTTTGCCAGGATTTTTTGAGGATCTTTACAGCTGTGTTTATCATGGATATTTGTTCTGTAATTTTCTTTTTGGCAGCATCTCTGTCTGGTTTTGGTATCAAGATGATGTTGGTTTCATAAAAACTGTTTGGAAAATTTTGTTTTTTCAATTTTATGAAGGAGCCTGGCCAGTAATTGATCCTCTTGAAAGGTTTGAAAGAATTCATTAGTGACTCTATCTGGGCCTCTGCTTTTGTTTTTAGGCAGACATTTGATTACTGTTTAAATTTTCTCAATAGTCATGGGGGTGCTTAGATATGATGCATACTCCTTATTCAACTGTAGAATGTTAAAAGAGTCCAAGAACTTATCCATTTGTTCAAGGTTCCCATGTTTAGTGGCATAGTGTTTTTCAAAATAGTCTCTGATTACTCTTTGAATCTCTGCAATATCTTTAGTGATCTCCCCTTTTCAATTTTTAATACGAGTTATCAAGTTTTTTTCTTTCTTTGTGTGTTTTATTTGTGCGATAAACCAATGGTTTATCAATCCTGTTTATTTTTTCAAAGAACCAACTTCTGCTTTCGTTTATCTTTCGTATTGTTTTTGGGGGTTCCACTTCATTGATTTCTGCTCTAAGCTTTGTTACTTCCTTCTGTCTTTCTATTTTTGGTTTCTTTTGTTGATCTTGTTCTAATTTTAAAGGCTGCGTAGTTAAGCTATTCAAGTATTCCTCTTCTTCCTTCCTGATGTGTGCTTGCATAGCCATAAATTTTCCTCTCAGTACTGCTTTTGCTGTGTTCCATAAATTCTGATATTTTGTGTCTTCATTGTTATTTGTTTCCAGGAAAATTTTGATTTCCTCTTTGATTTCATCTCGGACCCACTGTTTGTTTATTTGTAGGCTGTTTAATTTCCAGTTTTAAATTTTTTTCTTCTGTGTCCCTTGGTAATTCACATCTAATTTTAGATCCTTGTGATTCAGCGAAGGTAGCCTGCAAAATTTCTATCCTCCTGATTTTATGGAGTTATGTTTTATGTACCATCATATGGTATATACTGGAGAATGACCCATGTACACTGGATAAGAATGTGTATTCAGGTTTCTGGGGATGTTGTGTCCTATACATATCTACTAGGCCTCTTTCTTTCATTTATCTTTTTATGTCTAGTATATTTTTGTTGGGGTTCAGTCTGGTTGACTTATCAAGTGTTGACAGGGCTGTGTTGAGGTCTCCCACAATTATTTTGTTATTATTCATGTCCTCTTTCAAATTTGTCAATAATTGTATTAGATATTTTGCTGGTATCTCATCAGGTGAGTATATGTTTAGTAGTGTTATTTCTTCCTTTTTATTTATCCCTTGATTAGTATGAAGTGTCCATCTTTGTCTCTTACAACTTTTCTGAGTCTAAAGTTTCTGTCATCTGATATTAATATGGCCACCACCGATTTTTTGAGAGTTTTGTTTGTTTGGATGATTTTTTTCAAGCCTTTGATTTTGAGTCTATATTTGTTCTGACTATTCAGGTATGTTTCTTGTAGACAGTAGAGGTTGGATTCATCTATTTCATCCATTTAGCCACACTGTTAATTTTAACTGGTGCATTTTGTCCATTGACATTAAGGGAGATAATTGTTATGGAATTTATTGTCATATTTCTGCATAAGTTTGGTGTGTCTGCTTTCTATCTTGTCTTAAAGTAGATCTTTCAGGTTTTCAGTTAAGGCTGCTTTTGCTTCTGTAAAATTTCTAAACTGTTGTTTATCTGTGAAACTATGTATCATTCCTTCAAAATTGAATGTTTTTCGCTTGGGTGCAGTACTCTAGGTGAAGCATCCATTTCATTCAGTCTTGTCACAATCTTCCACCACTGTCTTCTGGCCTTGAGAGTTTCTTGTGACATGTCTGCTGTAAATCTTATGGATACTCCTTTGAATGTAATTTCCCTTTTAGATCTTGTTGCTCTCATTATTCTATATCTGTGGAATTTGTCATTGTGACTAGGATGTGTCTTGGGGTGTTTTTCTTCAGATCTCTTTTAGGTGGTATTCTTTGGGAATGCAGGATTTGATTACATGCAGTCTTTAGTTCTGAGAGTTTCTCTGTGATGTCGTTGACTGTTGATTCTTCCTAGAGATCTCCTTCCTGAGCCTCTGGGACTCCAATAATTCTTATGTTGCTTCTGTTGATTTTATCAAAAACTTCTATTTTCACCAGTTCCCATTCCTTACTTTTTTCATCGTCTGACCATTTGCCTTAAGCTTCTTTTTCAATCTCTTTAGCTGTACGGAGTTGTTCTGCATTTCATCTTCTAGTTCACTATTACTGTCCTTAGCTGCTTTTACCCTTCTTGGAGAGGCTTTTATTGAGGTTTTCAGTTCAGATACCATGTTTTTCAGATCTGTTATTTAAGTTTGGAGTTTTCTGATTTCTGTTTTTTTTTCTGTTCAACTAGAGGTATTTTTTCTTTTATTTCCATGAGAATCCTCCATATTTCTATACTAAACTCCTTATCTGAGAGCTTAATCAAGTGTTTGTATTATTTTGTCTGTCATCAGAGCTATCATCCTCATTCTATGTGCATGGTGTTTGCGAGTTTTCCCCATTGTCACGCTTGTACTGTGATTTTTTTTTCTTTGCGTTAAGTTGGGGTTCATTAGTTAGGAAGAGTGCAGCCATGAAGCAAAGTGGAGCAGCCTGCTCTTCTGGAGCCTCTAGGAGACAGTTTTTGCTGGGTCCTTCCTGGCCCTCTCAGAAGAGCTTTGGGTGACAGAAGAGAAGAGATACAAGCAAAGCTGACATGTCCCCTCAATCTCTCCCAGTTGTGAATATCACAGCTGGGGAAGATCCTTTCCATCACAGAAAAAGGAGTCACTTCTTTGCTGGGCGCTTATGATAGTCAGTTTTCACTCACTCACTCACTCACTCACTCACTGTTTTTGACCTTTTGGCCTGGGTGTCTCTCTAGAAGACAGTTTTTGCTGGGCCCTTCCTAGCCCTCTCAGGAGAGCTTCAAGAGATAGAAGAGAAACATGCAAAGACTATAGGTCCCCTCAGTCTCTCCTAGTTGAGAATCTCAGAGCAGAGGTAGACTCCTCCCTCATTCACAGACAAAGGATTCACCCCTCTGCAGTGCATTTCTGATGTCATTGAAATTTTTCATTGCTTTATTTAAGCACCGTTTGGAGTTTTAGTCATCTGTCATAAATGTATACCAGTTTTTAGTAGCACACCTTTCCCACAACCAATGTCCTCAGTTTCCTTTCTACTTCTCCTGTACCCCCTCTCCGTTTCTCTCTGTCTCCTTTTTGGCACTGTGGTATACACTGTTGTCAATGGAGGGGCGTCTTGCATGCCACTTTATCACATTTCAGCATTGAATTCTTGTTCAGAGTGATTAGTTCCAATTATCATTGTCCTGTAGACCCTTTTCTTCTCAAACTGCACTCAGCACTTGTGGTGAGCTTCCTACACAGTCTGGCCCTTCTGGCTCTTAACTATATTGTCTCTGGATAGTGTTACCATATTATCTTTTATATTTCTTATATCACAACTAAATGAGATTATTCTATGTCTATCCCTTTCTATCTGGCTAATTTCACTCATCATAATAGTCTTCATATATATCCATATATAAGAAAATTTCATGACTTAATTTTTAGTAAAGATGGAATTTTTCCTCAAGTATTCCATTGTGTAGATATACCACAATTTCTTTAGTCACTCATGTGTTGTTAGGAACCTGGTTTGTTTCCAGATTCTGGCTATTGTATATAGTCCTGTGCTGAACATAGAAGTGGAGAGGGCATCTTTGTATTGTGCTGTTTTGTTTCTGGGGTATATCACTAGGAGTGCTAATGCTGAATCTTATGGAAGCTCAATATATAGCTCTCAAACTCTATTTTTAAGACTTGAGCCTTCTTATGTTCATTATAGCACACTTTGAAATAGGAACAACCCAAGTGCCCAAGAACAGATGACTAAATACACAAACTATGATATACATATACACAATTGAATACTAATACATTATAAGAAAATTAATTATGCAATTTGACACTACCATATGGATATGGGGAGTACCGAGTGAAGTTAGTAAAAGCAATAGCAAAGGCCGAGAATGATCTCATTCATATGTGGAATACAAAGAAACATAGTAAGGGAAAAACAAATGACCAAATGCAACTGATTATGTGACCTTGCCTATATATATGAGTTTACCAACAGCTGGGAAAATCAGGGTAAAAGGAAAAGGCATGGAG
>PVKC010054123.1:0-10063 GCA_004027635.1 Crocidura indochinensis | reverse complement strand
ATATATTTCATGTACAAAGTTACATTCCAATACTGAAATAACTACATTGCTAAATGAGTTCTTTGCTCAAAGAAATGCAATCTCAGCCTCTAAGAGAGAGCTAGTGAGACAGACACTCTAGAGTCCATGTTTCAGATTATAGAGGCAACAAGGTTCTGGATAAAACATCTAGGATGAAAAAAATTAGAACACAAAATATATTCCAATATTGAGAAACATACAATAAAATTAATAAAAAAGACATTTTTTAAGAGAAAGAAAAACTACATTTAGTGTTACGAAATAGTGTTAAGCCTGTTAGAAAAGCATTTGTGATTTCCATTTTGAATTCTTTCTACTCTTCCTATACCACAAACTGGAAAGAAATGATACCCTTTCTTAAACATGATCCTTTCAGAAGACCCCTATATCTACGTTGAAAACTTTGGTAAGGCCATAATATTCAGAAGGAAACACATATTCAGTTCCACAGCATTGACAAGATACACATGCTGTAGGCCAGGGGTCCTCAAACTTTTTAAACCGGGGCCCAGTTCACTGTCCCTCAGACCATTGGAGGGCCAGACTATAGTAAAAAACAAAAATTACGAACAAATTCCTATGTACACTGCATACATCTTATTTTGATGTGAAGAAACAAAACGGGAACAAATACAATATGTGGCCCGCTGTGTAGGCCATCAACTGAATAATTTTGAAGTGAATTTTCACCGATGATTTCATTTGTAAACTCTTCAGTAAGCATATTTTAATGGATATGTGTAAAAAGCATTTTATTTTTTATTTTTAACAGAATATTTTGGTGTTTAGATCATGGCTACCATAGAAGAAATTGCACATCAAATAATTGAACAACAAATGGGAGAGGTATGTCTTGTTTAATTCTTGAGTCACCAAACCTCTTTATGCCAACTCTATGTGGTTATGATGGTATAAGGAGAAAAGATATTCCTACCTTCATAGGTTATAGTTTGGGTACTGTACGAACACAGAAGAAAATGAAAGATTATTTTTGGGAAAAAAATGAAACCAGAGGGCCAGAGCGGTAGTACTAGAGGTAAGGCATTTATTTGCCTTGCATGCACTAACCTAGGATGGACTGTGATTTGATCCCCTGACATCCCATACGGTCCCCCAAGCCAGGAGCGATTTCTGAGCACATAGCTAGGAATAACTTCTAAGCATCACTGGATATAGGCCCCCCCACAAAAAAAAGAAATGAAACCAGAGGTATCTTGGGATGGGAAAGCCAAACCAGGGGTGCTCAGAGAGTATTCCTAGTGGATGCTTTGGACTATATGGAATCAAATTCAGGTTGGCTGTTTGTAAGACAGCCTTACCCACTGTACTATCTCTCTGGTCCCAAAGTTTGAGATATATTAATTAGTGGGAGATTGTCTCTGTCAATGATAGTTTAGTATTGTTTTTTTTTAATAGTATTGTTTGGGCCATCTTCTGGAAATTGAATCTAAGAATCTTACAAGCTCCTTTCAGCCATCTTCTTCACCCCCAGATGTTAGTGAAAAAAAAAACTGATTTGTGTGTCCTGTTCCTTATAACATCTATGTACTGTAATACTGGAGCTAGAGCAATATAGTGGATAAGACTGATTATCAGCACCAAATATTCCCTGGAGCACTGCCAATTATGTCCCCTCATCCCCCCAAAAAACAGGCAAAACAAAAATTGTAATACAATGGTTTTCAAAGGAGATATCATCTCTACATCTTAAAGAAGGTAAATTTTGTTCTGGGTTACCTGCGTGCTAGGCAAATGCTCTACCACTGTGCTATCACTCTGGCCCCTTAGGTTAAATCTTTCCTGAACTTTATATTTTTTCCTTTTTGAAGTACCAGAAATCAGTTATCTATGTCAAGGCACTTGCCAAGGCAAGTGCTCTATTTCTAGTTCACATCCCTGATCCCTTAATACTAAAATGAATTAATAAAAGGGTTTTTTTGGGTTTTTTTTTGTTTTGTTTTGTTTTTGCTCTTTTTTCTTGGTTTTGGGTCACACCTGTTAGCGCTCAGGGATTACTCTTGGCACTATGCTCAGAAATCTATCCTGGCAGGCTCAGGGGACCATATGGGATGCTGGGATTCGAACCAGTGACCTTCTGCATGCAAGGCAAATGCTTTACCTCCATGTTATATCTCTGGCCCCCTTTTTTGCATTTTTTAATGTGATAAGTGTTAACAGATAAAACTTTCATAGCCCTTTGGATAAGCTTTTAGACTCTGAATATCCTGATACCTGAACTTGTTTTTATGATCTATTGTTCTTTATTGAAGGCCATTGAATTATATCAGGTTTTATTTTTATTTTTATTTATTTATTTATTTTTTTGGTTTTTGGGCCACACCCGGTGACACTCAGGGGTTACTCCTGGCTATGCGCTCAAAAGTCGCTCCTGGCTTGGGGGACCATATGGGAAGCCGGGGGATCAAACCACAGTCCATCCTAGGCTAGCACAGGAAAGGTAGGCACCTTACCTCCAGCACCACCGCCCGGCCCCTTATTTTAATTTTTGTGCTGCAATAAGAGCATCTTTTTACTCAAGCAAATAATTTTATCTCAGTGACAGTGGTACTTGCATATATCTAGTGCTTGTGTGTTTTCTGTAAGAAGTAATGAGCAAGTCTGGAGTGATAGCACAGTGGTAGGGCATTTGCTTTGCACACAACTGACCTGGAACTGATCTGAGTTTAATCTCCAGCATCCCATCTGGTCCCCCAAGCATACCAGGAGCAATTTCTGAATACAAAGTCAGGAGTAACCCCTGAGAACTGCCAGGTATGGTTCAAAACCCAATCCCCCTCCAACAAAAAGACGTAATGATCTATGTGTTCTGTACACTTCATAATAAGTGCTGTCTATAGAAATAACCCTAAGTGAAACAGCTGAAACTTTACATGGTAAAATTTGTAGATAAATAGGTTCCATATCACATTCTGTGTTATTATGGAAAAATGCAGAATTTATTATGAGCAATAGAGATGAGATTTGGTAGAAATAATTTCTATAAAATAAAATTTACACTAGTTAGAAATACACTAAGAAGGAGCCAGAGGAATGTACAACATCTAGGGCATGTGCCTTATTCATGACCAATCTGGGTTCAGTCCCTGGTACTTCATAAGGCTTTTCCCCTTCCCCCAGCCCACCAGGATTAATTCTTGAGGACTGAGTGAGGAATAAACCCTGAGCACTGTTGGGTGTGATACCCCAAAACAAACAAAAAACACAAAGGGGGAAAAATGAAAATTGAGAGTGATTGAATAGCCAAAATCTGCTAAGAAAGATGAGTGGATAAAGAAACTGGTAGATTTATGCAGGGAATAAAACTATACAAGAAGATGAAGTCATGTAATTGCTGCTGTGTGGGTGGATCTGGAGAGTATCATGCTGAGTGAAGTTAGTCAGAGGGCTGGTACAGACACGAATGAACTTTCTCATATGCAGGGTGTAAAAATATAGCTGGGGAGTAATAAATGCCCAAAGGCAATAGAAAACGCATGAGAACTAATTTTTAGTAATGTGCTTGCCGCTGGAGGCAGGGGTGGAGGAGGGTAGGTCAGGGAAGGGAACGCTGTAACAGTGGGGCAGGGATATGGTCAGCCTGTGGGAACGTGGCACTGAAATGAGATAGGGATATGCATGATTCCCTGTCAACAACAGTGTTGGAAACCACATTGATTAATAGAAAAAAGAAGGGAAAAGTACCTGCCATAGCAGGCTAGTGGGTGCATGGAAGGGAGACTGAGGACACAGGTGGAGGGAAATGGATACTGGGATTGGGATTGGAACATTGTGTGCCTGAAACTCAATCATGAATAAATTTGTAACTTCATAGTTCATGGTGATTCACTAAAGTAAATAAAAAATAAAATAAATCTCTATAACAAAGGCCAAAATAAATGTGGTGTAAAAAGAAAATTCTAATTAATAAAATTTTTTGTATCCTAGAGACCAGTCATGGTCCTTGAACCAGGTGTGGCTTCAAAACAAGAAATACATAAAAAATAAAATAAAAGCTTTATGAGAATAGGGGTTTGATTTGTTTGATGATAATATCTTAGGACCCATAACAAACAGTGCTTAGCAAACAGACAGTATTTAGTAAATTTGTTTAAGTCCTGTGGGTCAGCCTGAAGTCCTAAAGTGGAAGCTTCAAGCCTCAATCCAGGGATTGGGGAACATAGGTCTGGGAAGCAAACACCAACACAGGAAATAATCCACACAAGGTTGCAGAGAATAAGACAGGTTCAGGAAACTTCCATCACAAGCTTTCTGCTCACTAGCAAAAGATACCAGCAGGCAGAGACTGATTGTGGAACCTGAAACTGCAGGCAGCTTCTTCCTGCGACCCAAGGTCTTTTTTGGGAAGAAAGAGACCACCCCCTTTGATGGAGAACAGGTAGGGGTAAAGGACCATTCCAGGGGTACTTTCAGTTCATGAGTGGCAAGCACAAGCAAAGAAGATTTATCCTGGATAGAGAGAGAACCGGTTATTCCAACACTGCAGAATCATGTGGTCTGGTCCTGGTATTTGACAGGACAGATACATGCATGTTCCCAACCCTGAACTGGAAGTTAAAAGAGAAGAATGCATCAAATCATGAAACTCAAATACTTTACTGTAGTTTATTTGCATATTTGTGTACATTTGTAACAAAATTTCATAAAAGTAGGATTTGTAGTTGAAAAGTGATATATTTGTGTATAAGATGGATATTTGTGTGTAATGGTATGATTTTATAGTTTTTTTGAAGATATGAAATTAAATACTAAGAAAAATACTAATTTTAATTTGATATTGTGTTTGTTTGTGTTAGATTGTTAGTGAGCAGCAGACAGGTCAGAAAATCCAGATTGTGACAGCTCTTGATCATAAGACCCAAGGCAAACAGTTCTTTCTGACCAATCACGATGGCTCTACTCCAAGCAAAGTCATTCTAGCTAGACAAGATTCTGCTCCCGGGAAGGTTTTCCTCACAACCCCAGATGCAGCAGGTGTCAACCAGTTATTTTTTACAACTCCTGACCTATCTGCACAGCACCTACAGGTAAAAAAATGGGTTTTCAACCTTATACTTGAAACTACTAAAATGCATGGCACAAATGTAAGTCATGGCACAAATTGACGTCAGTCAGTGAGATGCATATAGATGTTCTACATTTGTATGTTTGATGAGGCATGTTTTGTGGTCATGTCCAGTGATGCTTATAGGCCACTACTAGCTCTGCTGTGCAGCCTCTACCACAGCACTAATGCAGCATTTGGTGCTGGCATTGGCCCCATCGCCTTCATATGCTTAGCCAGCATGTCTATCTCATTGACCCTCAATTCATAAAAAAATAAAAGTTTTGGGGCGCCAGAGTGGTGATACAAGCAATAGGATGTTTGCTTTACGTGTGCTAACCTAGAACAGACCACGGTTCGATCCCTCGATCCCCCGGTGTCCCTTATGGTCCCCCAAGCCAGGAGCGATTTTTGAGCATGTAGCCAGGAGTAACCTGTAAGTGTCACTTGCATGGCCCAAAAAGGCAAAAATAAATAAATAAAAGTTTTAACTTATGGGGCCGGAGAGATAGCATGGAGGTAAAGCGTTTGCCTTTTATGCAGAAGAACAGTAGTTTGAATCCCGGCATCCCATATGGTCTCCTGTGCCTGCCAGGGGTGATTTCTGAGCATGGAGCCAGGAGTAATCCCTGAGCACTGCCAGGTATGACCCAAAAAAACAAAACAAAAAAAAAAATGTTTTAATTTACAACCTTGAAATCTTATATAAAGAACCAGAAATTTAGTTTATATTCATAATAGAGTTGAAAGTTTCATACTATCCATAGAAAACAAAAAGTAATGCTGAATTTTGCTGTGAAGTTTTTACAAAACGAGCATGTTATGAGTAATCATGAATTGTTTGATTTTGTTTTATGGGATTTTCTTTAGCTCTTGACAGATAATTCTTCTCCGGACCAAGGACCAAATAAAGTTTTTGATCTTTGTGTAGTATGTGGAGACAAAGCATCAGGTAATATTAAAAGTAACTTTTATATATTGTGTTTTAAAGTAGCTACTATTCTACCATGTTTCTTCAATAGAAGTAAAATAAAAATTGCCATTTTTATATTTCATATTTTTGTTTGTTTGTTTTGTTTTTGGGTCACACCCGGCAGTGCTCAGGGGTTACTCCTGGATCCATGCTCAGAAATTGCTCCTGGCAGGCACGGGGGACCATATGGGGCACCAGGATTCGAACCGATGACCTTTTGCATGAAAGGCAAACGCCTTACCTCCATGCTATCTCCCGGGCCCCTATATTTCATATTTGTAACTATAAAAGTTTACAAAGTTTTTTATTTGTATTTCCTTGTTTTTGTTTTTTGTTTTGAGCTACACCTGCTAGTACTAGGGTTTACTCCTGGCTCTGCACTCAGGAATCTCTCTTGGAAGAGCTCAGGGGACCAGATGGGATGCCAGGGCTAGAGCCTGGGTCATCTCCATGCAAGGCACTCTCCATACTTGCTGTACTATCTCTCTGACCCCTTTTTTTATTCTTTAAAATGTTGTTTATTGGGGCCCGGGAGATAGCATGGAGGTAAGACGTTTGCCTTTCATGCAAAAGGTCATCGGTTCAAATCCTGGTGCCCCATATGGTCCCCAGTGCCTGCCAGGAGCAATTTCTGAGTATGGAGCCAGGAGTAACCCCTGAGCGCTGCCAGGTGTGACCCAAAAACAAAAACAAAAACAAAATGTTGTTTATTTAAATGTAATTTACATTCAATAAATTTATCCTCAAATCTGACAAAGGTGAAGATCCAACATTATGAAGATGCAGAATGGTCTACCACCCCCACATCTACTTCCCTCACCCTCTTTGCAATGACTGTAGTTTCCTTAGGAAACCATTACTAACCCTTCTTCTTTTTTTTTTTTCTTTTTGGTTTTTCGGGCCACAGCGGATCAACCACATGCAAGGCAAGAGCCTAAGCCCCTTTCCTCTCTAGCCCTCATAGAGTCCTTTCATGAGTCAACTGGTTGTTGAACATATAGGTTCCATGTCTGAGCTATTATAAACAATGTTCCTTTGAACATAGAGATGCAGATATCCCCCCTTTTTTTGTTAATGTTTTTATATCCTTTGGAGAAATCCCTAGCATGGCTGGCTATTGCTAGGGTTATAATTATCATTAGGGAAATATATGGTACTTTAATTTTTAGGTGTTTTTTTTTGTTTGTTTGTTTGTTTTGGTTTTTTGGGCCATACCTGTTTGATGCTCAGGGGGTTACTCCTGGCTAAGCGCTCAGAAATTGCCCCTGGCTTGGGGGAACCAGATGGGACGCGGGGGGATCGAACTGCGGTCCTTCTTGGCTAGCGCTTGCAAGGCAGACACCTTACCTCTATTGCCACCTCACCGGCCCCTACTATCCCTTCTTAAAGGATGGGGCCACACCAAGTTATGCTTAGGGACCAAATACAGTGCCAGAATGAATTTGGGGGCTACAAAGCATATACTATACTGGCCATCCAGCTTGTATTTGGGTCAATTTAAATATACCAGTGCTCTGTATAAAGGAAACGTTTGAGAGATAGTACAATGTACAAGGAAAATAGGATGCTTTTCTTGTTTGCAGCTCAACCGGGGTTCAGTCCCTGGTATCATATCATGGAATCATAAGGAACTCCCCATCTCTCGCCTCTATTTATTTTAAAGTTTTCTATTTTATAAAAAAAATTTTTTATTTTAATTTTTCGCACAACACCCATGTGTGGTACTCTTTGCTTACTCCTGGCTCTGTGTTTAGGAAACGCTCCTAGTGGTGTCAGGGGACCATATATAATGTGGGGATCCAAATGTGGTTGCCACATGCAAGGCACTATACTTTTTCTCCAAAATAGCCTGCGAAGGTATTTTACTTAGCTAAAGGCTTTTCTCCCTTCACTGCAGTTTAATTTGATCCTGAAGTGACTTAAAATGTCTATTAGGAGGAAAGAGTCCACTGACTGTTTTTCCCTTGCAGCTATCTGCAGCCATTAGGGTCCTGACGCAGTGTAGGAGGTTACTTGGGTCACACTAGTAGTGGTAAATAATCTCCAAGGTTGTATCCAGAGCAGTGGTGTAGCTATAGGGCATTTGCCTTGCATGCGGCTGACCCTAGCATTCCGTATGGTCCCCCAAGCCAGGAGGGATTTTTGAGCACGTAGCCAGGAGTAACCCCTTAGCATCGATGGGGTTAAAAAAGAATCTCCAAGGCTACATGAAGGAGACTGCAGGGGAGAATTTTCACTCTTGGAAAGTAAATTGTATGAAATAACAGTTTTTGTCAACGGAGTTGAAAACCTTAATGATATTAATGTGTTAATCTGCTGTCATCCTAGGAATACAAAAATAATTTAAAATTGTTAGGTAAAAATAATATTTTATTTCATTTAATTTTCTACAAGGCTACACCAGCCATTTCTACCAAGCCTACTACTAAAATATTCAGAATCTTGTCATTTTAATTCTGGCCATTGTTTTATATATACTTAAGAGCCAACAGGACATAGTTTAAGGGTTTAAGATTTTCTTTCATTTTTCTTTAAATTGTTTTCATAACCCTCTGGGCCAGAGGTAGTTCTACAAGTGAGTGCTTGCTGTGTACATGGCAAACCTGGCTTTTTTACCCTTTAACCCTATATGATGGCCCAGTCGTTCCAGAAGTGAGCCCTAAAAAGCAAATAGAAAAATGGCCCAAAATGCTGTCAAAACAGGAGAAACCTTAGTTTTATCTCATTTCTTGTTATTGTTTAAAGGGAAGAAATGAACTTCATTTCTGTTTGAAAATATGTTGATTTCTTTTTTTTTCCCTAGGACGTCATTACGGAGCAGTAACATGTGAAGGCTGCAAAGGATTTTTTAAAAGAAGTATTAGAAAAAATTTAGTTTATTCATGTCGAGGATCAAAGGACTGTATTATTAATAAACACCATAGAAATCGCTGTCAATACTGCAGATTACAGAGATGTATTGCCTTTGGAATGAAACAAGATTGTATGTATTAGCCTAAAGCAAGACTACTTATAAGGATTCATACAAACTTATAAGTATGTTTAGCATTAAGAAACTAAAATAGGTCACTTTTTAATTTACAGTTTTCCAACTAACCCTCACAAGTTACACATACATGTGTTCTTTCTTTTTTTTTTTTGATTTTGGTTTTTGGGCCACACCCGGCAGTGCTCAGGTGTACTCTTGGCTGTCTGCTCAGAAATAGCTCCTGGGAGCCACGGGGGACCATATGGGACACTGGATTCGATCCAACCACCTTTGGTCCTGGATCGGCTGCTTGCAAGGCAAACGCCAATGTGCTATCTCTCCGGGCCCCATACATGTGTTCTTTAATTTATGTAGCAAAAGCTGATGGAGTGCCTAAATGCCATGCATGCTGTAAAGAAACCAGATATACTAATTTAATAGGATAATAATTAATCCTTTTTTTTTTTTGGTTTTTGTTTTTTTGTTTTTTGGATCACACCCGGCACCACTCAGGGGTTACTCCTGGCTCTATGCTCAGAAATCGCTCCTGGAAGGCTTGGGGGGCCCATACGGGATGCCGGGATTCAAACCACCAACCTTCTGTATGCAAGGCAAACACCTTACCTCCATGTTATCTTTCTGGCCCCCAAGTAATCAATTTTGATTCCACTCTCAGGACTACTACTAGCTAGCATATGAATTTTTATTTTTTCTGCTGCACAGTTCTATGTAGGAAGCACTGTAGCCCTTTTTTGGGTGAGATAAATAGAATTTGAGAACCTTGTCTTAAGGTCATACAACTAGTTAAGTCGCACAGTTTGGATTTATAACATGGTATTTTGTTTTTCTTGTCTTTTTTCCCCTAAGAAAACTTATGTTTGGAGCTGGAGTGATGGTGTAGCAGGTAGAATGCTTTTGCATATGTATGACTAGACTTCATCCCCAACACCACATATGGTCTCCAAGTACTGCTGAATGTGCTGCCACCACTATTCCCCACCTCCAAAGTGCATTTAACCTTTGTATATTTTCTAAATAT
>PVKC010054122.1:0-10032 GCA_004027635.1 Crocidura indochinensis | reverse complement strand
AATTGCTCCTGGCAGGCACGGGGGACCATATGGGGCACCGGGATTCGAACCGATGACCTTTTGCATGAAAGGCAAACGCATGAAAGGGCCCCTGCAAAGCAATCATTATGTTGCTAACAGTTTAATCAAAATAAATATTCTATAGTTTCCAAATAGTGTGTTTCTAAAGGATAATGCATATACTTTAAAATTTTAAACAATAGATAGCACAGCAGCATTGGCCTAGCAAGCAGCTGATCCGGGACCAAAGGTGGTTGGTTCAAATCCCAGTGTCCCATATGGTCCCCTATGCCTGCCAGGAGCTATTTCTGAGTAGGCAGCCAGGAGTAACCCCTGAGCACCGCCAGGTGTGGCCCAAAAACCAAAAAAAAAATTTTTTTTTAAGCAGTAGTTCTGAAAATATTACAAAGCACTTAAGTTGTGCAAATGAATATGAGACAGGACACTTAGATCAAAATAACTTGATTGAACTTAATAAGCTGGGGGGGGTAAAGGAGGGAGATATGGGTGACATGCTGGAAATGGGAGTGGAGGGAGGACAACACTGGTGGTGGGAATGCCCTTTATTCATTGTCACTATGTACCGTAAATAATCCTGTGTAATGAACTTCATAATAAAAATTAAAAAAAAATAAGCTTAACAGAACATACAATTTGAAACATTAGTTTCTGTACGTGAAATAAAGTTGGTCACTATTTACCACTTCCCAGTAGCTATTATGATCTAATCAAAGGTCATATTTTACACTGCCCAATACAAATATTCTCAGAGAATGTGTGCATAGACTAGATTTTACTGTTTGTGCACCACATAAACACATAGTCACAGTATTGAACTAAGCCTTTGGTCATCAGAATTGACAGTGAGTGGCATATGTGTGAAGTGGGTGGTGGTTGTGGGGCAAAAGATATGTTGTATCTACATATTGTCAAAAGAAACTTTAATTCTAAGACTCTCATTTGTGGGAAGTAAAGGCAACCTTATTAAAAATTAGCTCAATAAGCATTACAAATGATGGGAGAAGAAAGAGTCGGGAGGTATCTAATCTGCTATTTTTGACTTTACAAAATGAAAAAGAAAAGTTAATCTTAAATGTTGATTTGTAAGTTCACCAAAGTGCAGCAGGCTTGACCATGAAGAATAAGTTATCTAAAGTAAACAAAAGAAGAGTAAGCAGAGAAACCATGACTTAGGATAACAAGAATGAAATTGCCTTTGCTAAACAGCCCTGTGACTCTGCAACAGTAGGCAGCTGCAAATTAGGAGAGCAGCTCTTCACCTTTGGACAAAAATGCTGGTGACTCACTTTACCAGATGTGGATTTGAGATCCTCCATCTTCACAGTTGGTACATTGTAGAAATAATTGTATCTTTGATGGTAAATCAAGCCTTAAATTAGGAGAGGACCTATTACTAGCACGAAATCCTCAACATGCAAGTGTTTTTTAAGACCTATTTTGCAGGGTTCATGAGTTAGTATTTATAGTTTGGAACAAATTATTTTCCCAGGTAGGTCTCAAACTTAACTCCAGAAAGCAGAGGTTTAGGTCAATAGATGAAACACCTGAGGGGCCATTATTGGAATATCTCTTGATACTTTTATATTTTGTCATTATATTTCAAAGGTTAGCAGCACCCTTCATTATTTTAATGGTTTAACAAGATTTTCTTCATGCTGCTTTTATAATTCAAGTGAATCTTTTGCTTATTAAATAATTAAATATTTCATCAGATGATACTTTACTATAATAATCTCAAGAGAAGTATTGCCCCTTTACCTTAATTATCACTATTAAACATCAAAATAATGTTAAAATTATTAATATGACATACTTTTTTAAACAGTTTTTCCCAATCCACAGCATATACAAGTGCAATGTAATTCAGTTTCACAAAAATTAATGTGGGTATATTAATTTACAAAATGCCATTTTCAGCTTAATTATTCTATATTACTAGAAGTCAAGCAGTGAAAAGAATATACAATTGCTATAATTTGAATAAACTTAAAATTCATATTCTAAAAACATTTGTTGATTGCAGAACTTTCTAGATGTGTTAGCCATAAGAAATGGGACATGCTATATTTTAAAGAATTATTTTATTGACATTTATAGAATTTTAAGTTAATCTTGCTATACTTCTTCAAAAACACTGTTTTGCAAATGTATTTAAGAACATTTTCAAATGTGAATCCAATAAATGTGGAAAGTCACTTAGTCTCCCACTAAATTGAATTTATCAGAAAGTGGTTCAAATGTCACTAATTATTTTATAGGAATAATCATTCTGTTACTTTAAACAAACTTAAGCTTTAGTCTACTTTAAGACTGGAGTGCCAGGATGAAAATAAAGACCCTTTGGCTGAAATAGAGAATATTGAGTTACATTTAACAAGACTCAGGATGTGGCACTTCAGCTATCTAATAGTGGTGGGCTGTTTGCCACCCAGCAGCTAGATCATGTTTCCTTTGCTCAGACAATTTCAGAATGATTTTATAAAAATGATACGATTGACACAATGTTCTACACATGCTAATTTATACTTCTAACATATAAAGAAATAAGCAACATGTACCTTGGATAATTTGAAAAAGCTTAAAGTATTCTGCAAACTAAATAACCTTTTATATACCCCAAAGATAATTCATTGGTGCTACTTGTCTACTGTTTCTATGATTTTTTTTTTAAAAAGGAGTTTTGAGATACTTTTTCACAATTTTTTACCCCAAAAGTATAAATGGGTAACTGTATAATGTTAAAAATGAGCAAGCCTTTTTTTATATCATAATAAACATAATATTGTAGTATTGCTTTCTATTCACTCTATAATTTGCATATATTGCATCTTTATATAAAATTCTCAGTGAATTCTGGAAAACCTATTTCTTCTGTTTTACCTAACTCACATATTATACTTTCTGAGTAAAATTTCCATATTTACATAATGTATTTGGAACATGTTTACAAGTATTAATTATATGAGTAGAGTGTATATATCATGAATATATTTGTCTTTTGTGCTACTTTAATTACAGAGCATTTCAATGGTGAGTTCTTATGGATTGTTTCCTGTGAAGTTACTAGTGCAATTCCTTTCACACAAAGGGTCTTCAATAAATGTAAGTGAATGACTTCCTGACTATTGTTAAGGATCCTGAGAGATGCAGATGGGATAGACAGCAAGAGACAAAGCTAGCTGTCAAAACTGTTATATTTAGATCAACAGCAAAAAAAAACTTGGAGTTTCAAGGATCTGAAGTTTTGTTTTTTTTTTTAAGATTTTTGAAACAGTGACCACTCTGCCAAAAAATGAATTGAAAAATACATGTATTCCTGAAATCACTGGAATTCCAGAAAGAGTGATTTAAAAAAATCTGGAATGCGAAACAAAACAAAACAAAACAAAAAACTGTTACTGAACATTTGTTCATTTAAAACAGAAAAAAATAGACAAAAAAGCCTGTTTTGAAAATAACATTTTACTAAACAAATTGTATTGTTCCCTTTGGAATGTGTAGAAGAATATCTGTGGTAGGATGAAGACATCTCTTGAATAAAAGAATCTCATTTATGTTTAGGTTTAATATAAATAACATGCATCTGACCAGGTTCTGACCTATGAGATAATTATTAGGTGCAATAAATCTAAGAGTTAAGTTTTTTTGCAAGTTAATGTGGGAAAAATCTATCAACTTTATCAGAAGGATGATGAGATTTCTAGTGATGGAAGTGGAATTTTCTTCAAATACTCTGTATTAAGTAATATTTAAGAGAGAATAATATTTAATATAAAAAAGGACTTCACAACATGCAGGCAATATAAGTTCACTAATTTGAAGACCTTTTCTTGCAAGATTTAATTCCTTGTGTGTATATATATGTGTATGCACATCTATGAATAAACATTTATATTTTGTGCACATATATGTAAAAACATAATTTCTATATTAAAGTTATTACAGTAACCATTTATAAATTTATTTGGGATATCACGTTTTAAAAGTATGATGATTTCAAGCAAATTAACACATTTCAGATCAATTTCAATTGGAAAGCAATATAAGACTATTCTTATAGAAATATGTTTCAAAATCTTCAAGGTGATATTTAACTATACATTTCAAAACTTAGACAATACATGATTAATCTTGTATTTTTATGTATTGAGATCATTTAAAATTGTATTAAGAATATGTAATACAATATTTTTCTTCTTTTCAAATGATACAAACTTGTGGGCATTTAAGTACAACTTTGACCCACTTCCTTATTCTGAATACTCGCAAATTTTATTTTTGAAAAAATGAGAAAAACTATTTTCACTACTCAGACTCTTAAGATGTAGAAAACTGCAGATATCTGAATAATGTTTGATGAATAGGTAATGTAAATACTATCAACTGAGTCTCATTATTAGTAATGTATGCTATATGTAATTCAATGCTCTGTCAATAATAATATTTAAACAGTTTGTTGATGTTTTATAATGATTGAGATAATGGACTATACATCTCTATAATTAATTATCTACCAAATATTTTCTTCAATACTTACAATTTACTTTATTTAAAGCATTTTTAAGGTTTGTGGGGTACACCCAACTATGTTAGAAAATTATTCCCAATTCTATTTGAGCTCCCATATGATCCAAGTATACTACTCCTAGGGATAAACTGTAGGAAGACAAGAACACAACACAAAAATGCCTTCTGTACACCTATACTCATGCAGTGCTGTCTACAATAGCCAGAATCTAGAAACAACCCAGATGCCTGACAATAGATGAAGGGCTAAAGAAACTGTGGTACATATACACAATGGATTCTATGCAGCCTTCAGGAAAAATAAAGCCATGAAATTTTCCTCTACATGGAGGTACATGGAAGCTATTATGCGAAGTAAAATAAATTAGAGAGAGAGAGATAGTATAGTCTCATATGTGAGATTTAATAAAAATAAAAGACATTATTGTAATAATACCCAGAGACAATAGATTTGGGGCCTGGAAGGACTGACCCATGCTATGAAGCTTACTACAAAGAGTGGTGAGTGCAGATAGAAAAAGAATTACAACAACGACTCTTATGAGAATGGTAGTGAATGAGAGAAATAGAATGGCTGTCTTAAATACAGGCAGGGGGAAGGTGTTGGAGGGATATGAGGTAGTAGGAATTTACACTGGTGAAAGGCAGTGTTCATTTTTATGACCAATACCCAACTATGAACATGTTTGTAATCATAGTGCTTATATAAAGATATTATATTAAAATAATAAAAAGAATTAGTCTCATTTCTGTGATCATAAAATCAGAGTGCTCAGGGAATCAGGGGGTTGCTCAGGATCAAACCATATTGGGTGCATGCAAGTACTTTAGCTACATTATTATCTATCTCAGAGACAACAATATTTAAAATTTGATATTTATTTAGTATTCAATTTCAAGTTAAGTGTACATTAAGTGACAATTTTCAAGCCTGTATTTTATTAAATTTATCTAAAAATAAAACAAATTTGCTAAACATATTAATAATTTGTAACAAATTTTCATTGAATCTATTAATTGTTGAACTCTACACACCTCTAGTAGCCAATATATGACAAAGAAAAAATTCTATTACTAAACACTCCATATAGTGGTGTGTATATCCTTGAATATGTGTATATTGAAAAGAAGCAGGGAGCCGGGAGGTGGCGCAGGAGGTAAGGTGCCTGCTGCCTTGCCTAGGACGGACCACGTTTCGATCCCCCGGTTCCCATATGGTCCCCCGTGCCTGCCAGGAGTGACTTCTGAGCGCGTAACAAGGAGTAACCCTGAGCGTCACTGGGTCTGGCCCCCCCCAAAAAAAAAAAAGAAAAGAAAAGAAGCAGTAAACTGGCTCAAGTATGACCCAAATACATGGATCACATTTTTAAATAATGAGTAATATGACAGTGTAGTGGAATAAGAGAAACCTAACCTGAGTTCTAGTTCTAGCTTGAGTATTAATCAGTCATGTATTATTAGAGTATGGATTTCTTGGAGTTCCAATATCATTCTTTATAATTGTGTTTTCTGGATTAAATATATTTTATCTTTGGTTCATATTATTATTAAAACATTGCATTTATATTCTCACATAAAACATGGTTTGTCATTTAAAATGTCTTATCCTTTGCATTAGTTGTAATTATTCAATAATTTATATGTATGCATGTAAAATTATAATTTCAATTGGAAAATAACATAGAAAAATTATTCTGTTATTTAAACACTTAAAAATAATGATGCCCCTATATTATGTTGTCAATTTATCATATAAAATATCTGTAATTATTTCCTAAACTAATTTTGAAGAAGAATTTTGGGATAAAACTAAGTTTTATATTTTGCAGTTGTGTTTTTGACCATGATGCAGAAGAATTTGACCAAAGTTATGATTTCTTGATATTTTATCACATTGAGAAGAAAAATTAAATGTAATCTTTAATGAAGGTCATCATGCACATGCCCTGTTTAGTTTCTTTTATTTAGTTACATTGATGTATACATTTATAGAAGAGGTACAATGTTATTGCCAATATTTTATTGAATATTTCAATGGATATTTATTTTTAATACCTTGATATACACCTAATTTCCAGATACTGAACTAAATCCTAATCTATGTTAAAGTAATAAAGGAGAGATTAATTCTATTTTTGAAGATGTCTAAATCCAGTGATGGATGCATGCTTTGTGAAAAGAAAAGACAACTAGAGACTTATAATTGCTTAGATATCACAGATGCTAGGCATTTAACCCAAGGGAGATTTTACAAAAAGCTTCCTGCATGAGATGGTGCTGAGGTGGGACTTAGATGATAAACAAGAGCAGGTGAAGAAAACTGAGGTCAGGACAGGACTTTGACAGTAATACAAAGTTACAAGATAGAAAAGAATACATGAATGCAGGAAATTGAAGCAATTTTGCCTTTATGAATATAAACTGCAATGTGGAGGAAAAATTAGCAGGAGACAAATAAAAATCCATAGATTCAAGATTAGAAAAATTACCTATTATAGTTGGTATATTAATCAGTAGTAAATTATAAATAAGCATGCTTGTTTAAAATAAATTCCATAATAACAGTATTTGGGAAGAGTTTGTATTGCGTATTTATTGAGTTTTTAACTATATTTGAGCTATATGGTAGACTTTACAAATGTTTAAATGCCAGAGATGAAGGTTTTGATACATAAATTAAGATCAATTAGAAAATAAAAAACTATACATTTAATATAGTCAGTATTTTTGGTGTCAGAGGCTGAGAAAAGAAACCTCAAACAGAAGAATATTCAGGGTTGGATGTGGAGGGTCATATTCAAAAAGGTCAACCAATTGTGGAAGTGGGATAAAGTATCTGGGTAGTACAAATTCTATACAAATTAGGAGAAGTAAAATCACCATTACCCTATGCAAGCACAGAGTTGAATTAGAAGTCAAATTGCAGCAGATTTTGTGAAAAGACCTGACATCGATAGTAACTAATAAATTGATTTTGGCTAAGTATTTCTTTTACTCAAACATAAAGTGAAATTTAAAAAACTTCTTAAAATTTCTTCAATTAATTTAAACATTTTACCTATTTCAGCTATGTGTTTACAATTGTGTTTATATTTATAGACATGGGTACCTAATATCATCACAACCAAAGTGCCCACAAACACTCTTTCCCCATGTATGCTACAATGACATCTTTTGTTTGGCTCCTTTTGATTAGTCTAATGCTCTTAGTTTAAACTCCAACAAGCGGGATTTGCTGTCAAAAGATAATGTCTCCTCTTGTCTCCCTACACACCACTTAGAAATGAAATCAGCTGATGCTTGTCCTTCTCACTTCGACTACCAGTGATACTGATATAAATATTTTCATCTAATTTGG
The DNA here is from genome assembly GCA_004027635.1 of Crocidura indochinensis. Lineage (NCBI taxonomy): Eukaryota > Metazoa > Chordata > Mammalia > Eulipotyphla > Soricidae > Crocidura > Crocidura indochinensis. The sequence continues at coordinate 2,126 of PVKC010054122.1, read as the reverse complement.
AGGCTTACAGAGAACTCTGCTTCAATTTAGATAAGCTTCAGATATATAGAAGATGACAAATAAGGACCAGAACAACAACACAGCAGGTAGGGCGTTTGCCTTGCATGCAGCAGACCCAGGTTCAATCCCTGACATCCCATATGGATGTCCAAGCTTCCCAGGGTCCAAAAACTAAAAAAAAATTGACAGAACAAATACATTAGACTATATTAAATTCTACTGGTTCATCTTTTGATTCTACAAACATGTTCAAACTCACATTCTTCTGTACATATGTCTTTCACTCAAATAGCAGAATTAAATGTGTTTTCCTTCCAGGTCATTAATGATGACAAAGTAATATATAAATAACTATAAAAACACAGACAGTTTAGAGAACTAGTGACAATATATGCTACCAATAGAAGCTTTGATCTAAAATATTCAAACACATTCTTTTACACATTTAAATAATTCAATGCCTTCTAGAATATAAGGTGGGAAATGATTTGTCTTTGTTTCCTTGAATTTTAGGAACCCCAAACAAAAAGAGAATAATGGTATTTCAAGCTTATTGCTTCCTGTTGCAGATACAAAGTTACTTTTTAGCAATTTCCTACAGTTAAATTGCCTTTAACATATCATCCATTTGGACACAAATAATGTACAAGAGTTGTCTTGCAAACTGAACATTCCAGTTCAAATCATTGTCACCATCTGAACACCACCAGGGATCATATCTGAGCAGAGAGTTAGAAATAGTATTTAACAGCCACCAGATATGGTACCCCAGAATAAATCATTATCATTTCCTGGCAAAATTAATACACTATTAAATGATTTAATTCATATACTCATAACACTTGGAAATTAAAGTTTTGCAACATGTTAGTATAGTATTAAAATATGCCTTATTGTATAAAATTGTATTTTTATGCTCTAGATCTTTAGTTTTCATAAATATTTCTTTTTTTAGGTTTGATTTATATATTTATTCTACAAATATTTTAGGCAATATATGACAGGGACTTTTATAGTTTTGGGAAATAACAATAAGAGAAATATATTTATATGATACTTATATCCTCATGGATGATACAAAAATATTTTTATTGTGGTTAGCTTTCATAAATATTTCTTTAAATAAAATAAGACAACTTGCCCATACAAATACATTTTAAAAAGTACATTATCATTCCAGAATTTTAAATTTACAATAAAAGGGAAACACCTATTCTGAAAAATATTACTAGTTTAAGAACATAACAGTTTTTACTAACTACCTAACTGGGAAAGTAATTGTTTTCCTTTAGATGATTCTAGTTAATTTGTTTATTGTTTTTTTCAAGTGCATATTTACATTCCTCCAGGCAATTGATACACTGGCCCAAATTGAATTTATATATTTAGCTAAAATTGTATGTAGTTATATTAAATTATCTTACAATCTTCTAATATCTACAAAACTACTAATATATTTAATAATTTAAAATAGTTAAATAAAATAAATTAATAGGTAGCACTTTTTAAGAGTGAATAAATTTCAATTGCATCATTAAATTATGTAATCCCAAGTATAGTACCAATTAATATATATATACATATATATATATATATATATATATATAAATGGTGATTTTTGTTTCTTTCAGGACATTTAGGTGCATTTAAAACCACTTACCTTGTTACCTACTTCACACTCATTTTATGACATTCTCTTCTACTGTTTTATGAAATTTTCTTCTAATAGCTTATTTTTCATGTATTCTACCCCTCTGTTTCTTCTTCTTTTCTTTTGGGTGATGCCTGGCCCCACTCAGAAGTTACTCATGACTCTGCACTCGAAAATGACTGCTGGGGATCAAACTCAGGTCCACCACATGCAAAGCAAATTTCCTAGTCACTGTGCTATTGCTCTGCCACCCCTCCCATTTCTTCTTAAATGAAATTCCTAGGAATTATGTATAGTGTAGGCTGAGCAAATAAAGAAATAAGACATATTCATTTTTCTGGAATGGTTCAAGTTTGAACATTGGCCTAAGTATTGTAGGAGAACATTGCAAATAAAAATTAGCAAAAGCTGCTTTTTGTACTAGAGCTCCTAAGAAACTCTTATTAGATAAGTCCCCTTCCAGATTTTAAGATAC
>PVKC010054121.1:0-10007 GCA_004027635.1 Crocidura indochinensis | reverse complement strand
TCTACACTCAGAAATTGCTGCTGGCAGACTCGGGGGACCATATGGGATGCCAGGATTTGAACCACCGACCTTCTGCATGCAAGGCAAATGCTGTCCTCCGTGCTATCTCTCCGGCCCCAGAGGGTCCCTTCTCAGTCCAGACACGTCCTGCTGATGAGAGAGGCAGCAGCTAGGCTGCATGTGCCTTCTGTCAGGACATGGATGACCCAGGGACAGGAAAGCCATCTACTGCTCCCGTTCTGTCTATACTCCTGCCTCTGAGTCACCTGTGGCAGCCCATCATCCCCTCTTCTGAGACTGTTCCCTCTGTGCACACAGGGGTGACCCCTTGCTGGCAGGGGCATGGGGCCTGGACTTTGTGTATGAGTTCCACTGCATCTTGTCCACCTCCTCCTGGCTGGGGTAAGCAAGCCAGAGAGAGGACCCAGTGCTGACCCCTGTATTGTGCTGCCAGGAGTGGGCAGGGCAGGGCAGGGCAGCCCTCCCTGTGGCTGTTATGCTGGTGGTGGAGAGTCACTGTCCAGGGGCCTCTGCCATCCTGCCTGCCCCTGCCTGTCCATATCCTCTGCCGAGAGAACAAAATCTAGCTGCATCTCTGTGATGTCTTGGCCACCAGGGAGCATCAGGGAGGGGCTGTGAGTATGGGAGCAGCCATCAGCCTGGAATGGAAGAATGTTCTAGAAACTCCTGGTTCTGTCTGAGAGTACAGTCCACTGTGACCTCAGAAGAGAGTCCCTGTCCATGGGAAGTGCCCCTAGAAGATCTGATGGGCTGGAAGCTGAACCTACTTCCCACCTGAGTGCACTGGAGTCAGAGTGTGTTCAAAAAACTGTTCCCTGGGTCATGAAACACGGACATTCTGACACCCTGCACAGAGCAACACATCATGCCACGAGTGAGGCCTTGAGTCTCTTTGTAGGGAACCTACACCAGCAAAGAGTCTTGGGTGTTTGCGAGGCCTCTCCCCTTCCTCCAACACCCCTTGGCTCTCACAGAACAATCTAAATTGCAGAAAGAAGCCACCCCCTCAGCCCCACCATTGTGCCCTTGGTCCCTGCTGGCTTGTCCCCAGGGTGCACAGCAGGGCTGTCCCTTAAACGGGAGTCCTAGAAGGAAGCTAGTGGGTCCTGGAGAACTGGGTTACATTTTACTTTTTTCTTTTCAGTTTTCTCTTAAAATCCAAGAGCCAGAGGTCCAGAGATGGCTCTGGGGTGCTGGGGCATGTTCTGATGTGTTGGGGAGCCATGTGCCTCAATTCCCTGCCCTATGTGCCCCCGTAACTACCAAAGCTTTATGAGTGACCCCAACCATCCCTATCAACAACAACAACAACAACAAATCACTTGAGCCATGAAGGGTATTTTCAACCTGAACATGATCTGACATTCACACACACACACACACACACACACGTTTATAGAAATACCTTCCCCTTAGAAGCCCCGCTTATTTTTTGAAATGTCTCTCCCCAAAGAAATGAATTCTCTGAGACTTTTCCCCAGATTCAGGAGAAAGTAAATTGCTGTTTCCTTTCTGAAATCTTCAATGTCTTATTCCTTGGTGGTTCCCTGTTAGGGAGGCATGGGAACACCAAGATATAGGCCTATCCTGATTTGTCCCTCAGCAGATGAGTGCTGGGCCCTGGTCTATTCCAAATAAGTGCAGCACAAACAGCTGCATGTTACTGTGTCCTGATGTAGATAGCACCTGCATTGCTGCAGCCACTGGAGCTACTTCTAGCCCAGAGCACGGGTAGGGAGCTGCCCCACCCCAGGTGCTATTTCATGGATACCCAGGACTTGGCCCCTGGGTCCAGGCTCATACCCAGATCAGAAGCTTCACTGCCGACTTTCAGGGAAGAAACCCCCAAACCAACCTTCTTTAAACCAACAGAAAGTGCTCCCTGATTGCATGCTGGGCCAAGTGTTTCAGAAATGCTGGTTCAGTTCTGCCTCAAAAGGAGAAGGGGCACAGCCTTCTCTCCCAGTCAGCAAGCTCTTGCAGTCTAAGCACCCCCAGCCTCCCATGCGCCCACATTGTTTTTCTCTGCCTCAGCCTTGACAAGCCGTGGCCCCGCATGCCACCAGTCCAGCCCTCTGTTTACTTCTGTCCGTGTCTCCCCACTGTCCATTCCGCACACCCCTCTGACCTGCTCGTGTCTCGTTGCAGTGCTGACTCTGCACCCCGCGAGGAGCAGCCCTGGTCCAGACCACCGTGTACCACGTCCCGCTGTCTCCAAGCCTTCTCTTCCTTAGCATCACCTCCGCCATCACCTCAGGCCTCGGTGACTTCATTGACACTGCCCACGAGCCGGCGGGCATTCCTTCTTGCTCTGAGACAGCAGTCAGCCGAGTCCTCCCACAGGATGACTGAGTTCCCAGGAAGAGACGGGGCCCAGACCCCCAAGTGATGGGACCTCCTCATGGTGGAAACCCAGTGACTCCTTGGTGGCCTTTAACTACCCATGTGTCCTGACCCGGTCCTTTAAGCTCTGGATGGGGAGTCCATGCTCTGTTGTTGACACCTTTACTCTTGATTTCTGCCCGCTGTGTTGGAAGCTGAACTGCTTGTTTCTGTTCACGAACATGAGTTTGGGTTCCTCCTGGGTGCTGGCACTGGCCAGACTGTGGTCGTTTTTCTTGCACAAAATGATGAAGCCGTAAACGGTGCCACCGGGCATGTTCCCACTGGCTCATTTTGCCACCACACTGAAAATGTTCTGTGTTTGCTGTCTGCTTCCATGATTCATTCATTGTCGATGGGTTCTTGTCCTGAGAGTTCCCACTGGGCATTGTCTGGTCAGCCTGAGGGAACTGCGAGACTCCTGGGTGGTTCCAGATCGTTCCTCACCGCAGACGGATGCACTGGTGCTGGCCCTGTGTGCGTGCGTGCGAGTGTGTGTGAGAAACATTAAAGAAATAAGTCAACTATGGCAGGGAGAAGTTTGTTTACTTAATTGACCAGAATGCTTTAAGCTCTTACCCAATTCATGCTTCTCTTCTGGATCTTTCCGTGCCCGAGGGACACGGACAGCCTTTGCTTCGTCCCATTTTGATCAGAAGCGGATGTTTGGTTGTTGTGGGGTTTTGCAAAAAGAATCTTCTTTACCCCAAACCCCAGCAGTATATAGAGAGATCTTACCTAGTATCTCCTGCAGACCACTACTCTGGTGGCTAGGGTCAGTTGGTCATGCTAAGCTCATCTTGTTCCATGCTCCTAAGCAGCTTCTGCTGGGGCCGAAGACATGTCAGAAGGCAACAGCTATAGAGAAGCTTGTTCCTCATGGTTTGACCAGAGGAGAACTGACGAGGTGCTGAAGGGCCCCACTCCATGTTCTTAGTTTCATGTCCTCTCTGCAGGACAGAAGGTACCTCCCTGGAAGAGGCAGGCGCCACCATGGGCCCACCTGCAGGAACAGGGATTCTGAGGGCACGAGTGTGAGCAGGACCATGACAGACCCCATCAGCGATAGCAAGAGAGATGCAGCAGGCCCTAAAGTTCTGTGCATTGCTGTGCTGTGTGATAGTGCCATGTGAATAGTCATATATGATGGTGCATGTGAGAAGGTGGTGCCATGAGAATGGGTCATATGTGATAGTTGCCATGTGAGTAGGCCAGTTGTATGTGCCATGTGAACAGGTCATGGGTGGTGCTAAGTAAGTGGTCACATACAATGGTACATGCGATTGGATCATGTGTGAAGGTGCCATGTGAATAGGTCAAGTGTGATGGTGCTTATGAGTGGGTCACATGTGAGTGAATCACGCACAGTGTTGTATGAGTGACCACATGTGATACACCATGTGAGCAGGTCACATGTAGTGGTTCTGTATGAGCAGTCACATGTGATGATGCCCGTGAGTGGATCATATTTGAGTGGTCACATGTAATGGGCCATATAGAACAGATTACACATGAATGGTCACATGTGATATGCTATATGAGTAGGTTCATGTAGGTTCCATGTGAGTGCTCACATGTGATGGTGCCTGTGAGTAGGTCACATGTGCCATGTGAGTGGTATCATTATATATGATGATGCCATGTGAATGGCCATGTGTGGTGAGTCACACATGATGGTGCTATATGAGTGGATCACATGTGGTGTCGTGTGGTGGTATCATGTGAGTGAGTCACATGTGAGTGTGCCACATGAATGGCCAGTTATAACCCATTCATTCAGGTTCAGTGATGGAAGCCCCCTTTCTTCTTGTTTTTCCCACACTGTGTTTGACCCTGAGAACGCAGGTGTCTTGCTGCTTTCACCAAGGTGCTGGCAGTGTGCTGAGGGACAGTGACTCTCTCCCACATTGCAGGGAGGGTCGCTGTGCCTGCTCTCACTTCCCTTTCCCAGGCTCATTGGTTCTACAACTTTATTTCACTCCTTAGAGTAGCGAGTGGGAATTGCTTGTTTTTAAATGTTAATTTTATTTAAAAAATGTTTATTGAAGCAAAGCTTTGCCAAGAAAGTATAGACTCTTGGAGATAAATTTCTAATTTTCAGCACTAAGTTAAGATGATCTCTAAGCATCAACAAGGGAGAATCGTGTGTGCTGATACTGAGTCCCAGCATAGTCCAAACAAGCCTTACTGACCAGCATGAAAGCAAATGCACGTGTGAAGCCCCGGTATAGACCCAAATCTGTGCCTGGGAGATGCCCTGCAGAAGCAGACACAGAAGAGGTTGGGAGAATCCAAAAGACCCAGAAAGGTCCAGTGAAGTCAGGCCCCAGGGAGAAGTCCACATTCAGAAATAAGTTGGGTAGAGTTTGATCCACTGAGAGGACCACTGGGCCTCAAGTTCCAAGGCCAGTGCCCATCACTGTGGTTCTGATGAGAATACCCTTCAGCAATGGAATCAGAGTGTTCCACATGGTGCCAAGCTGAACAGGTCACCTGTGATGTGCTATATGAGTGGGTCACATGTTGTTCCATGTGAGTGGTCATGTGAGTGAAGGTGGGGAGCCTCCAGGAGCCCCTTTCAATCCTCAGCACCGCCAGGATTGATCCCTAAGCACATTGCTGGGCAATTCCTGAGCCTTTCAGGATGTGACCCCAAAACTAAAAGAGTAAAACTGAGAGGGACAATAATGTGTGTTGATCAAGCAGAGGGATGACCTGACCTCTTCCGAAGCTAACATGTCAGCACTGACTCTCCAGGAGGACTCTGGACACCCATGAGAAAACATTTATTTACAGGAACTGGTCTGGCAGACAAGAGGTCCAAAAGCAACCACGGAGAACAGGAAGTGAAGAGGAGGCGGGTCCTGGCTGTAGTCCAGCAAGGATTCGGGTGGACCCCATCGAGGGACCCCACTGAGGTCGCAAATCCTCAGATTAATTTTTTATCAATTAAGAATTAGGTGGCTAGTAAAGATTAAGCGGCAAGATAACTGTCAATAATGGATTATGATTTGTGACTCTGGAATTCCAAATCCCACGTTTCTTTCAAGTTTCGAAACCTCGTTCAAGTTTAATCAAAACACTGTCTCTTCAAAGTAGACTGGCGGTCTTTAGTTTTTCCCGAGTTGTTTTGGTAAAAGCAAAACAAGCTTGTTTTTCTTTTAATCCCGAGTGCATCTCACTATGTCTCTGATGTTGCCCAGAATGTGGAAGTTTCACTTTAAGAGCCTTCCAGCTTGGAGTGGACAAAGGTCCTTGGGAATTGTTCAGAGAAGATCTGTGATCCCTGGGGTGAGGCCTCACTTTTGTCTGTCCACAAACATCTTCTTTCGGCATTGCTTCTCCGCGTGGGCTGGAACCTCTTCTTGTCCCGGGGCCTTCACTTTGAGACAAGCCTGAAACATCAGCTGTTCCCCTCCCCTTCCCCTGCGTGGTTCTATCCTGGTTGCTCCCCTTGACCCAGCACCCCAGTTCTCAGTGGGCTGACAGCAGGTTCATGTGTAGATACTAAACTTAACCTGCGATGGACCTGTCTCCAAAGGACTCTGGGAGAGAATGGTGCTGGAGTGGAGGGGAGTGGGTGGGGTGGGTGGGTGTGCTGAGGAAAGACCTCTTAGGGCAAGTCACAGCATTCATCCTTGCCCTCCTAGTTTATTGCTTGTTTATAAACAAGATGTAAAAGAATTCTTATCTAAGATCCAAAAGGAAATGATAAGGATATACTTTTCAGATAAAGTGAAAGAGCTGGAATTATGGCTATGCGGAATCAGCTGCCCCAAACCTCACGCCGTGCAAGTCCTCTGTCCCATTAAGGCCTTACTGTGGCCGTAACAGTAGACAGATAGAACAGCAGACGTTCCTGAGATACCCGTTGAGCCTGTCCGGCCACGAGCCCCTGAGAGTTGCCTTCATCTTTGTGCTCAGACTGGGATGGTCTGGGGGACATTTTGGAAGCCACGATTGCTGAAGACAGTGGGGCAAGGAGCTGTCCTCAGCCTAGGCCCTGGGTCTGCTATATCACAGACACCTGGGAACCAGGCCGGCTCCTCTGCCTTCTCCCATGGGCCTGGCTCCCTCCCTGCTGAAGAGCAGTGCCTGTTCTGTCCTCAGAATATTTTTAGCAGTTTTCTCCAGAGTTATTTAAAAGCTGCCCTATTTTAACCAAAGCCCAAGCAGCAGTGCTTCTGGCCTGTGCGGATACTGGAGGTCAGGTCCCATTGCGCTCTCTGGACACACTTCCATGACACTGCCCCAGTGGCAGCTTCTCCATGGAAGAACCGAGAAGGGACCTGGCGCTGCTCATGGGAATGTCTGTTTCTCTTCTTAAAAAGCTGCCCAGTGGGCAGGAGAGATAGCACAGCAGGTAGAGTACTTGCCTTGCAAGTTGCCAACCCAGGGTCAGTCCCGGGGTACTGCCAGGGGTGATTCCTGAACACAGAACCAGGAGTAGGCCCCTGAGCACCGCTGGGTATGGCCCCAAAACAAACAAAAACGCTGCCTGAAAATAGAGACCAGAACTCAAAAGAAAAAAACAGCCTCATTATGTTTATAAATCATTATTCAATGATAATGGAGCTATAAAAAATATGGTGTTTTATTGTTTGGATTTATAAATGGTTTTGCACCCCATCTTAGAGAAAGACAATGATTTTAATATTATTGCCATAAAAATATTTTGAGCTCGATGGCTTGACTGTTGGTGCCATTAAACAGTTCTTTGAAACTCTTTGAAGACATTTATTGCCTGCTGTTCTTATTGGTATGGTCACACAGTCGATTCTGAGAGCGCTTCTTCCCAGCACTGTCATTTTGGAGGTGGCTTGCACGTGACCTGGCCATTGCGGCAATGCTTCTGTGCCTACATTTCGGCCCACTTGTAGTTTTGTGCTGTGCAGTTTGGCCACACGACTAAGAGATCCACCAAAGTCCTGAGTTACTGATTGCTTTCAAAACCACCACTCTCAGAGGAAGCTTGTTTGTACCTAGGATTCAGGAATTCTCCAGGAGTTCTGACTAAGGGTCCACCCCATCTTTGTAGCTCAGAGTGCCAAGTGAGTGTGGCCTGGTCTCAAGCACTTGCTCTGCTCCCCGCCTACCCAAAGGCCAACCCTAACCCACTGTTTTCAAAGCCCACTCAGGGCTCTCCCCAGGAAAAACATGAGTCAGTTTTGGTTCATTTTATATTGGCGACCTTTTCTTCAATGTGAGCGCCATTTTGATGATATTCTGACCCGTGGTTCTGCAGCGTGAAAGTAGCACTTAATGTTTCTGGAGGTCAGACTTAGTGCGTCTAGGAGATCAGTGCTAATCTTCATTTGGGCCCCAAACTGCCATGCTCGGTCTGACCTCTTGCTCTTTCCCTTCTGATCTCTTCCAAAAGGGTGTTTTTGGCAGAGGAAACTTGAGCAGAATTAGATTAGAAATCGGATGGCCTGGGGGCCCCGGAGATAGCATGGAGGTAAGGCGTTTGCCTTTCATGCAAAAGGTCATCAGTTCGAATCCCGGTGTCCCATATGGTCCCCCGTGCCTGCCAGGAGCAATTTCTGAGCATGGAGCCAGGAGTAACCCCTGAGCACTGCCGGGTGTGACCCAAAAACCACAAAAAAAAAAAAATAAAAATAAAAAAAAATCGGATGGCCTGAAGAAAATGCCTGCTTCATAAAAAGGCAACATTTTAGCAAAGGAAAAGAAGTTCTGATCTGGGAGCTGAATTCCCAAGGTCCAACCAGAGCTGTTCCACCAGGCTTCTTTCTGCCTTGGAAGAAAAACAGTGTGTCTATTCTGGGAAAAACTTTTCTTAACAGACAAGTTAAATCTTGCTGCATCCCGTACATCAATTTGGCTCTGTGTCAATGGGAATTTCTAGGCTCTGACAAATATATCACGTTTGTGCAGAGATGATAAGAAACCATTAAGCAAAATCTTTACACTATCAGCAGTAGAACTTTTAATTAGTTGACATTAAAGTAGCATTAAGACCACCACAGGCCTTTCAGAACTCCCTTTGAAGACATAAATGATTCATAATGCCAGTCAAATGCCACAGGTTTCAAAGAGCACAAGATCAGGAAGTGATTCATATTAACACCCCTTTCCCCTAGTACATCAAAGGTGATAGAAATGATGTGATTCTATACAACCCACTGGCTCGAGGATGGGAGTTCTCAGTACCAGGAATAGGCTGGGACAAGGGTGATGAGCTGGTCCCAGTTTCTACTGAGAGGCTAAGGGAGTACCAGTTTCATTGCTTTCCTGCATCAACCATGGGCATGGACGTGTGTCCAGAAGGACTCTGGGAGCACCCAGTGAAATTAAAAGGAAGAGCTGAGCTGAGGGGCCCTGGACTCATGCAGGTGATGACAGCAAAGTATGGAATTTTGTTCTGATTTTAGTCCTGGCACAGGTGAGCTCTGTGACATGGGGGAAAGATTCAGCCTCTTTAAGTCTCATTGTAAAATATCTCACCTTACTTTGACTTATTTGGGGAGAAGCTCCCCAGCATTGCTAAGTGGCATAACAGCCATTCCCAGCAGTACTCTACCAACCTAATGGGGCCAAAGGGTGTGGGCCTGCTCAGGTACTCTAGTGTTGGTGGCCTTGCTTCTGGTACTTATTTAACCTTTGGTAGCTAAAATTCTTGTCTTCAGCTGTAAAATCACCCCACACACCATATCTCCAAACTCACGTGAATGAGTCTGAATCAAGGTCACACATGAAATAATCCAAACCAGGCTGAGGGTGAAACACGGATAGTCTGGCAATCTTCTACCTCGTATCTCCCCTGCTGCCTGCCAGAACTGCTGTTTGTATTGATTACAGGGTGTTGCCTTAAAGACAGATAGCTCAGGCTATCCTGAGCCAGTCCCACCCAGGTTTACAAGTAAGACAATCTCTGTTTTGGGGTAAATCCAAGTTGTAAACAAACATACAAAGGAACCAGGAATTGTCTTTGTTTTAGGTAAAAGAAGGTGTAACCTAACAAACAGCAATGCCCAGATTTGTTGGCTTCCACAGGGACCAAGCGCAACCATCTACTTCTCTGAACATCCAGGTAGAAATATTTGCTGAAATTCAGGCTGTGTCCATGAGGGTTCTGCAAATAGAGCCAAGGCAGAAGACAGAATGAAAATGGTTTGAACCATTGGGAAGTTTGCACTGGGCATGAGCACTGATGAGGGAGGAAGGCAGGAAGCATTCACAAAATCAGTTCCTAATGAATACATCTCTTACAGGTGAGGCTGTGAGAGAAAAGGGATAGGAAATGGCTATATAGGACTGTGGGGGACACAGACATTATGAGAACTGGACTGTGAGGAGATGGAGGGACACAGCACTGGGATGGGGGGACAGATGTGTGCATTGGAGAGGGGAATACAGATGTCATGTGCACTGGAGTGGCTCACCCTAGTCCCATGATCAGAGAGGTGGTCTCTAGTTCACAGCATGATTACTTTGCTTCAGAAATAGCCTGACATTATGTGCTACTCCTATGCTTAAATGCCAAACAGCAATGTTCCTTAAGGAGTCATATGTTCAGAGACAAATAATTTAAATTACTGTCAACACTGCATAGTAACATGACGAAATACATTCATATTCCACAG
>PVKC010054120.1:0-10027 GCA_004027635.1 Crocidura indochinensis | reverse complement strand
ACTCCTGGCTCCATGCTCAGAAATTGCTCCTGGCAGGCATGGGGGACCATATGGGGCACCGGGATTCGAACTGATGACCTTTTGCATGAAAGGCAAACGCCTTACCTCCATGCCATCTCCTGGGCCCTCCATTAGTATTTTCTAATATATCCCTGTGCACTTAAGAATTTAAATTAACAACACCTATTCTTGATAAAAAAAAAAACTCTCAGCAAGATGGGAATGGAAGATACTTATCTCAATATAAAAACATATCTACCACAAGCCAATGGTAAATATTATTCTCAGTGGAGATAAACTAAAAGCTTTTCCTCTACAATCTGGTACAAGGCAAGGCTGCCCTCTCTCACCACTACTATTCAACATAGTGCTGGAAGTTCTTGCCATAGCAATTAGGCAAGAAAAAAGATATCAAACGCATCCAGATAGGAAAGGAACAAGATAAGTTCTCACTGTTTGCAGATGACATGATACTATATTTAGAAAACCCTAAAGCCTACCAAAAAGCTTCTAGAAACAATAGGTTCATATAGCAAAGTGGCAGGCTACAAAGTTAACATGCAAAAATCAATGGCCTTCTTATACACCAATAATTTCAATACTTTGAATTAATGGTGTATCAAAAGAATGATATTGGGGGACTGGGAGATAGCATGGAGGTAAGGCGTTTGCCTTTCATGCAAAAGGTCATCGGTTCGAATCCCGGTGCCCCATATGGTCCCCCGTGCCTGCTAGGAGCAATTTCTGAGCATGGAGCCAGGAGTAACCCCTGAGGACTGCTGGGTGTGACCCAAAAACCAAAAACCAAAAAAAAAAAAAAAAAAAAAGGATGATATTGGATATTGATCTTAATTTTAACTTTAAAAATCTATGATAATGAAGGGGCCAGGTGGTGTCGCTAGAGGTAAGGTGCTTGCCTTGCCTGTGCTAGCCTAGGGCAGACCGCAGTTCAATCTCCCGGTGTCCCATATGGTCCCCCAGTCCAGGAGCGACTTCTGAGCACATAGCCAGGAGTAACCCCTGGGCGTCACTGGGTGTGGCCCAAAAACCAAAAAAAAAATCTATGATGATTTTCAAATGGAAAAAAGGAAAGGTTTTCTTTTTCTTGTCTTTGGGTTGGCCACACATGACTGTGCTCAGGCCTTACTCTTGGTCTATGCTCAGGGGCTCTGCTAGTCAGTGCTCAGAAGACCAAACCTATGCAGAGCCAATATTCTAATCATTGTCCAGGACTCAGCCTCATGCAAGACAAGTCTCTAAAACGTTTATACTATTTCTCTGTCCTGCATGGAAACTTTCTTTACAGATACAGTGCGTGTAGAATGTCAATAAAGCTGAAAAGGTTAACTGATGAAAGATACGGAGTTTACACAGTTACAAAGATGTTAAAAACAATGCCAAAGTATATTTATATTATGTTGTTATATTATATTTTATTATAGTATAGTATAGTATTGTATCACTTGTTTAGATGGATATATGTGGTGATCATCACCTTAACCAAGAGATCAACTTTAGCTACACTAATTTAGGGACATTAAAGGGATATTAAGCCTTCTATTGAAATACTATATGACATAGTGAATATATGGCATTTTTCCTACTATTGTGTAATACAGGTCTAGTTCAGACTTTGCTATGCAGGGATAAAGGAGAAATGGGAGCAACCCTAGGAGTATATAATATAGCGGATCAGAATGGGAATAGCCTGTAAATAATCAAAGTTTTTAAAAGTTAGAATGAAAAGAATGGAAGACAATAAATTCAGAGTAAAGAAATCTTAGGGTCAGAGAGATAGTACAGAGGTTAAGATGCTTGCCTTGCACACAACCTACCAGTTTTTGATCCCAGACTCCATATATGGTCCCTCCAGGATTAATATCTGAGTGCAGAACCAGGAAATACTACCAGTGTGGCCCAAACGTTCTTCCACCAAATAAAAAGAGACTAAGAACATTCAAACCTTTTTAAAGGTCCTAGGGAAAATGGAAAAACTGCCTATTAAAATACATTTTGTTTTCTGTAAAAATTGAGACATTTTGCATTTTGAGAAGAGAATAAAATCAGTTAAAATTACTAAAGTATTGCTAATTTTCTAAAGTGCAGTGATTTTATTATGATAATAATACAAAGGCAGTTCATTCTTGTTTTTTGGGGGGGTCACACCCGGCAGCGCTCAGGGGTTACTCCTGGCTCTATGCTCAGAAATCGCCCCTGGCAGGCACAGGGGACTATATGGGATGCCAGGATTCGAACCACCGTCCTTCTGCATGAAAGGCAAATGTCCATGTTATCTCTCCAACCCCCAGAGGCAGTCCATTCTTAAGAGACAGGCTGAGAAATTCAAAGAAGAAATATCACCAAATAGTTAAGCAAGAAGAAAATGCATTTCTATAAAGAATCAAATATATGCAGCAAAATGTGCAGAATTGTTAGACCTAAATGGCAGTTTACAAACATACAAATGTTTACGCGCCTTTTAACTTTGTGTGCTTGAAAATACTAGGCATGAAAATTAGAGAAATAAACACTCTCAGGATTACCTATCTCCCTCCAATTTTTCCATCCGTTCTTAACTAGTCCAACACTTTCCAAACCAGATTTTTTTTATGTATACATCTTGATTTTTTTTTGTTTGCTTTTTTGTTTTTGGGTCACACCTGGCAGCACTCAGGGGTTACTCTTGGCTCTACATTCAGAAATAGCTCCTGGCAGGCTTGGGTGACTATATGAAATGCCAGGATTTAAACCACCATCCTTCTGCATGCAAGGCAAATGCCCTTCCTCCATGCTATCTCTCTGGCTCCACATCTTGATTTTTTAAATTTTGTTTCTTTTGTTTTGTTTTTCTGTTTGGTTGGTTGGTTGGTTGGTTGGTTGGTTGCTGGTTGGTTGGTTTTGGGGTCACAGCAAATGCTGCTCGGGAATTAATCCTGACAATGCATGGAGTGCTGAGGATGTATGTAGTGCTGAGGATGCCCTCCCTACTATACCATCACTCATGTAATTTACATTCAACTAAACACTCACCTAACTAACATGTACAATGCACTGAGTTTTAGGATAGTCACTTATAGTTGTTAACCCATAGCACAATGTTTTTATGACATTTTTATTAAATGTCTCCCTAAACATCCCCCACCCCTTAACTATCACTCCCCTATCTCAAAGCAGCCATTCATTTTTATTCTGATTCTAAAAATATACTTTCTTGAAGATCTATAAGATGGCACCAAATATCACCATTTCTGTCAGTACAATTATGAAATCATCTGCATCCGAAAATATTGTTCATCTGCTCCCTGCAGAAGACAAGAAGTTGGAATCATTTTCAGCCCCAGGCGCTCCAGGAGCCTCATAAGACCACATCTTTGGTTTTCTGGCTCTGCTAAAGGAGGTATTAGAAGGAAAGAACCAGATTTGCTTTGAAATACAGTGAGCCAACATAATAGGTAGATTGGTTCAATGGGTGAGAAAACCAGAAGGAGTATTATCCAAATGCAGGAGCACCTCAGACTTTGCATTCTGACTATGTTTGCAGATGCACTGAGTTTCCTGACAGTGCTACCCACCCCTCCATTGTGTGTTTGTCTGTGTGTGTATGTTTTGAGGACTAAGTACTTACTTTCCTTTGACTCCCTCTCAGCTTTTCACTCCATGGATCTTCTCTGGCTGTCAGTCATGATTCCCAGATAAAGTACAAGCAAACCACTTACCTTCCTCAAGTCAATGAACTAATAAAGGGCTCAAACAGCTGTAAAGAAGAAGCAACTTTCTGTGCAGGGACCACATTCTAACCCTTGTCAAAACAATGTAATTGTTATTCAAAGTAATCCAAAGAGCTGCAGAATTTGGTATTTTTGAGTTGGGTACATTTTAACTTGTTCTACATACTTAAAAGATGCTCCTTCCCAGAGGATAGTTGATGATACCCTTGGAAACTTCATGGAAGAAATTTTATTTTTTTTTACATGGATGAAAAGCATGACAAATCCCTAAATTTTGAGTTCATAGATAAAGCCAAAATGTCTCTGAAGATAAGAAAATATGTATCATAAAAGGCCATGTAGCTAATGATATTATGCAATCTTATTTAGGTCTCAGGTAGTGAAAATGTATCAGCCTTACAGAGCTGCAACTGAGTTTCAAAGTTACTTGGCTTAAAAATAATTAGATTTTTTTAAAGTCTGATATCCCCCTCTATCTCTTCTGTAATAAATTGCATCAATATTACTGTGCTGTTTTTAAATAGAACTTTCTACATAGGGAATATATAAAGCCTGACTTGAAATACTTTTGCTTTAGTCAGTCATCTGCTCAGAGACTAACCAGAGACTCACTTCCTTAGTTCTCTACCTGCCAGTTAACTACTTCATAGCAAGTGTCATTGCTAGGAGCTGGGGGTGGCGGGCTCTCCCCACAGGGCACTGTTAGCCAAAGATACCCATCCTCCCCTCACAGAAATACAAAAGTGAGGTTCTATCATCAAATTTCCTTATCTGATTTTGCTCACTAAGCAATAGCTTCACCCCAAAGAAGATATTCAGGTGTGAGACCAGAATGGGCACTTGGAAATGATGTAATGATGGGCACTTGGAAGTGATGTAAATTCAAGAAAACACTTTCTATATAGTGTTTAAGCACAGATAAAGACTTCAGGTCCAAGGGGGCAAAGAATGAAATTTTCAAGAGTCATTTTCCAAGATTAACAACTCCTGCAGACTTGAGTGAAAATCCCGATTTCCCTGTAGTCACAAAGCCTTCTGGGAGCTCACACTAAGACCCCCTACGAGCAGGCCTGGGGGGCAGTTATTAGGGCTCAGCATTAGGGTTAAGAGGTTCACTCTCTAGCTCTGTTTTGCACTTGTTGAAAGGGGTTCTCCTCCCCACCGCCACCCCACATTCTCGCTCTACTCTCTTCCACCCCCTTTCAACAGCATCATTTTCTCACCTTAACTGCCACCTAAGGACAGTTATCCAGTGAACAGAGACCCGGGGTAACTTGTAATAGTGAAGCCAAATGCTTATGTTTTTCCCTGCAGTAGGGCAACATTTTCTATCTCCTATTTTCCTTGGCCAGAGGAAAAATGTCATTCAGGGAACCCCAGGTGTTTTGAAGATGAAAAGGAAGGTAGGGGGCCTGGCTCAGTGCTTATTAACCACAGAGAGAATTTGGTTCACTTCAAGAAATAGTCAAATAATGGCACAGGAGAGGCAACGATGCTTAATGAATTCATGTGAATAAAATGTGAGGTGACCGGTCTGGGGACATGCAGTTCCCAAATCGCTTTCTGGAGAAGAGAGAAAACTGTGTTTTCTATTACTGCACAATGTTCACCTCCCTTTACGGAAGCTCATGAAGCCTCTCAGGTTCCACATTAGAAGCCCTGGTTGCCTCTGAGTACCTTGACTGTCATTTAATTTAAATAAGGTGACAGATGACAGGAATCCACCATCAGGCCTGAGGTAGAAACAATATGGGGTGCTCCCTCGGGCAGATGAAGTATTCTACTTCCATCTCTATCCGATCCCCAGCCCCCACCCCACCAAAGTCCTTCCTTCGGAGATAAGGCAGCTCCGAAGCATCCTGCAGTCCCAATGGGTGCATCTTCAAACAGCCCCTTTCCAAAGCCCCAGGGAATTTATCCGCGGCCTGCAAAACAAGGGGACCTTCGAGATCATCCCCGGGTGAGCGGGACAGAGAAGCTACAGAAATCAAGTCCAGAGGTGGCCTCTAATCCCGGACAGGTGGCACTTTGGCACGGACACCCTGAAATCACTTTCTTCTCTGGCTGCAGAGAGAGCTGAACGCCTTTCCCGGAAGGACCAGGCACCCAGTCATCCGGATGGGGAGTAAAGAGTGTGCTGGGGGGGGGGGAGGTAGGACACCCCAGCCTCTCAGGGGCTGTGACCTCGGTCCAACCCGTGCTATCGGCCTTGGATCGGCCTATCTAGTGTAAACGCGCTTTCGCACATAAATAACGTGTCACATCTGGTCCTTCGGTTTTCTGGCGTCTTAGCGACCGAGCGATTTCTAGATGGCGACCTTGCACGCCTGCAGCCAGGCCTCCCCGGGAGCTTGCAGGGTCCGAGGCGCCACTGGAGACGGAGGAGGGGTGAGGATAGGCAACGGGCGGGGGTCCCCGATCGAGCTAGGAAAGGACTCGGAGGAGAGGAAATCAGCTCTGTCTTTGAAGGATCGGGCCCGGACAAACTAGCAGCACCCCCATCCGCCCTCCCCCTGCCCCCAGCCGGCCGTGTGGCCGCTGAAAGAGCCATCGAAGCCGAGAGTGTTTGCGCTCGTCCCCAATTTATTGCCGCGACCATATGGCCAATATTTTGACCCACGTCAGCCGGGCGAGGAAAACAAACAGAGCGCCCGGCGCGGGGGAGCGGCCGGGGCGGGGGAAGGTGGGGTGGAGGGTCGGGGCGGCCGCAGGAGCCTGAGACCGCGCGCTGGGCTCCCCGCACACCCTCCCGAGCCGCCGCCGCCGCCTCTCGCCCTCGGCCGGGTTCCCGCTTCCGCGCAGCCGCGCTCCAGGTGAGCCTCGCGGGCGCGCGCTGCCAGCCCCTACTCCCGGGAAGGGGTGCAAAGGGGGCGATCAGGGCTCGCGGAGGCTCCGGGGGGCTGCGACGGAGCCGGGCGCAGCCCCCCACGATTTCGGGCGCGCACCTTCGGCACCTCGCGCCCCGCTCCCGGCGCGCGCGCCCGCAGCATCCACGGGCCAGAACGCGCTCCAGAGCGGGGCCGCCGGCGGGTCCCCAGACCCGGGGCTCGGTAGCTGCTTAGATTCCTCCACCACCAGCGGGTGCGGGTGTCCAAGGGCTCCACCCAGGAGCGGCTCGGGACTCCGCAGAGACGCAAGCAGCAGGTGGGCACCCGCAGCGGGCGGCGTCTCCCCTCCACCCGGAGTCCGCGGATCCTGGGGGACAGCGTGGGGAGCACTCGGGAGGAGGGATCGCTCCCTCCCGTCGCGCCCCAAGATGGGCAAACTTTTACCTGCCTCCGCGCACTTTCCTTCCAGGCCTCAGGAGAGCGGGGCGGGGTGCGGGCAGGTGCGGAGAGCCCGGAGCGGGCTCACAAGCGCGCGGACCTGCAGGCCCCGCCCGGGAGGGCACGCAATGGGGGAGGGGCGCTGCAGGCAGTGGGGGTTCGGGGAGGTGGAGGACTAGATAAAGACGCTCCCTGAAACGCGGCCGGGGCTGTGGCGGCGGCAACTCCGGGACTAGGCGGCACTGAGGGGCGCGCCCCGCTCCCCGCCTGCCCCCTCCCTGCCGCTCGCTGCGAGGCTCCCCGGAAGGGTCCGCCTTGGCTCTCAACCCTGCGGGTAAGGCTCCCACTCTGCGCCGGCGGTGCGGGAGATGTCGCGAGGGTGGGGGCAGGAACCCAAGTCCCGATGAGAATTTGGAGATGGGAGGGGGACAACGCGGGGTTCTGCTACCCTAGCGGAGTTAGACCACCAGGTTGGTACCGCGGTGAGAAAGGAAGGTAAGCAGCGGGGTATCGGGGGCGACGAGGACTCGGAATGGGGCCCCAGTAGTCGTGGTGGGAGAACGGACTTTCTGGAGAGGCAACTGGAGCCGGGACTGATGGAGCCGCTTGTTCCCGGGCCATCTCCGGCGCTGGACAGTTCTCACTTGCGTCGGTAGAGATCGCCAAAGGATCAGGAATGAACCTCGGCGGGTGTGCTGAAGTCCGCGGTCTCCGAAGGGCGCTCCCTCTGCTCCAGCCTCTGCCCCGCCTCCCCCGAGACCCTCTGGGGGCTCTGCGCTCAAGCTGCGGGGAGCAGGGCGATCCTCTGGGTGTCCCTTGCTCTTTCTCCACTTCGGTGGCGCTTCACGTATCTAGGAGGCTGTGACTCTGGTGATCAGATTGGCAAATTGCAGAAACCACCGCGCGATCCCACAGTCACCCCTTTTTCTCGGTCGGGGGGCCTGCACGGTCAGTCCCCAATCCCGCAGGCCGGGCCCTCCGGAGCGCAAACACAGAGCTGGCGACGTCTCCAGTTGCTGTTAGTTCGCCCGCCCTGCATGAAGCGCCGAATGTTACTAACCCGTTGGGAGGGGTCGTGCTTTTCCCTCCCCCACCCCCGTAGTCTAGGGGAAATGATTGCGTCACGTGTTAAGAAGTAAATTGAGATTAGAAAGTGCTTTCAGCCCCGCATTTCATGGAGAAATCCAAACCTCCGGCGTTGGAATCGCCCTAATCGGGGTGGGGAAGGTCGGGCTAGGCTGGAAGAACGTTCCTAAAGGCAGCGCTGATGATGTGTAATCTCATTGTAACATATTTAATCATTAGAGCGGCGCGAACGAATAAAGAAGAGGCGTTCGCCCGAGGGGACGTGGCGCTCAGTTCCCCAATAAACGGGTGACAATGGATTGGCCGAGACAGGCTTATTGGGCCCGAGGGCGGGCTTTACAGAGACGCAATTTTTTAAAAGAAAATATTGGAGGAAAGCCGGTTCCATTTTGTCTCCCGCCCCGAGATATATTTCGAATTCAGTTTAACATCCATGAAAGTTAAACGGCTTTTCTTGCCTTTTATTTTTATTGGATGCATTTTCAAAGATCTCATTAAAGTGCATTTATCAAAGTCCTAACATACGTCTCGGGGTCTTAAGCCCACACAATGAGATTGATTAATAGAAAGAGAAATCCTAATTTCTATTACAGTTTTTGCCCTTGGGAGAGATTTGCCTTTTGGGGGTGGCAGATAATTGGGAAAGTATTGTGGGTGGGGAGCTCCTGTTTGTTGGATTGGTGTCTGGGCCTACAAGTCTCTTGCCCAACACGCTTATTGACTCTGGAGGACTGTCTGTCGAGGAGGCACCTGCTTATTCTTCTGAGTCAGCACGGTATTGAGTAAAGCAAAAAAAAATTAATTATAGGCCCACGGTGAACTCAGATTTCTTTTTCCAACCATTTTCCTCTGCTCTGTGGTCCTGCTGCCCAGTGGTTGCAAATTTTTCCTGCTAGATTTTGGACTCAGTTGTGGTCAGATCTCCCTGAAGCTGTACACTAAGGGGGACTTGAGACCACCCCCAGGCTGTGGGGACTTGCTCTGGGAGCTCTGAAAACTCACTGATAAGGAAAAGTCCCTCCTTTGGGTAGTATTTGGGGTCAGACTTTTTGACTTCTTAGAGCCAGGACTCTAGAGTTGACACCCCTGCTTCCCTCCCCCCCACCCCCACCCTTGAAATCTAACCCACCAGCCAAACTGAGCTTCATAAAGGAGAGCATCCTTCATCACCATCTTTGGTCCTAAGAGTGGGTGGCATTTTCTGCCTCCATTAATTGTGGTGCCAGGCTTTGAGTCTCCAACCCCACTCCTTGTTCCTCTCTAACCTTTGTGTCTGTGCTGCTGGTCCTGGCAGCAGCAGAGGGTGCATTGTACTTGGTTTCTGGGAAAGAAAGAAGTCAAACACCTGCACCTTGGCACTAAGCAGACAATAAACTAGTTCACTTGTAGGTTGTTACCTGAGGCAGGAGAGGGGGAGACAAACTGAGAGGGCAGTTACATATCGTACTGGGAGAGTTTCTTTTCGATCTCTTGTCATGCAAAGAAAATATAGAAAGAAATGAAGTCAATAGAAATAAGTGTGGTCTAATAAAGGGACAGAAAGACTCGTATTTTGACTGAGTTTTTTATGGGTGTGAGATGCTGCTGGGAGCTATGGAAACTTTGGGCTCCTCAAGCCACTCCTTTAGAAATGAGCCCCAGGCGTTCACACCAGGATTTGCTGTGCCCCAAGTAATCCGGTGCAAGAATGAGCTGAGTTCCCTTGGGAGTCTAAGTTGCTGTATGGCACCCCTTAATGCCCATCTCAGAGGCAGGCACCCCCAGACAGGCCCCCAAACCTGAAAGACGTAGAATCCTCTCACTTGCTCCCAAAGTTCCTGCCTTCCTGGTGCCGGCAGCTGGTTGAGAAGTGCCCCTCCCCCAGCAGAGGGCCTAAAGACCTAGAGTCGTCGGGGGTAGTGGAGAGTGAGGCCGGGAAGCCGCGATTGCGGGTCGCCCCGTCTCGAG
>PVKC010054119.1:0-10032 GCA_004027635.1 Crocidura indochinensis | reverse complement strand
TAAGCAATATTAAATTATATTGGCTAGATAAATGTTTTGGTGTTCATGGAAAAAGGCAATGTGTTAGGATTTAAGTTATGACCCCATTGTATTCTTTATGCTCAAAGGTATCACAAAATCAACTCACAATGCCCAATAGTGAAGTGCTGTGATGGGAAACTTCCTTGTTGATCATTGCCTTAACATTACCAGGCTACAAAAATTCAAAATATTCTATAAGGGACATTTAATAGCAAATGGAAAAATGGTCTCTCAAACTGAAAGTGACGAAAAACAACTAAAATTAAATATAAGACTTTCCACTTTCAGTGTTTTATTTGTAGAATTTAAAGAATAAACAGTCTTCTAGTTACAAAAATATTTATATCAATTTATTCCACAATTCTATAAGTAGGATGAGAAAATATTAGCAACCAGTAGAAAGTATATTAACTTAAAAATGATAATCTACTGAATAGCACTTTAAACTTATGCTAGTTTAAAATTTAAATTTCCTGAGGTAAGGATCATATTTATTTATCTTTTGATATACTCAGCACCAAATACAATAAAAAATTTATAAGTTTATATATATGTTATTTTTCATAATTAAGGTAAAATTAGATATGGTGAATTCCTTTATCCATTTTTACTTTGCATGTCCTAGGAATTGAGTATTCTCATATGAAACCACATTACAATTATCAAAGTTGTTCAATATAATTTTGATACAAAATGATTATTTAATAAATAGCCCATATTAATATTCCATTAATTTTTTAAAAGATCCCCTTCCTTTTTTCTTTTTAACTTTATTTATTGATTGATTGGTTGGTTTGGGAGCCACACCCAGCATTGCTCAGGGGGTCACTCTTGACTCTACACTCAAATTGTCCCTGGCAGGCTGGGGACAATATGGGATGCCATGCCAGGAATCAAACTGTGTCTCTCCCTGGTTGGCTACATGCAAGGCAAATGCCCTACCTCTGTGCTGTGCTATTTCTGCAGCCCCTAAAACTCCATTTATTTTTAAAGTAATATCCTCAGAATATTTTAATCCACCAGAATAAAATCCAAGATCATATGTTAAATTTATCAGCCACATCCCTTGTCTTTGATCAAGGTTATGAAGAGAAATTTATTTTTCTTTGCCTTCCAAAAATCTTTTCTTATAAGAAAGTTTCTTCCAAAATAAAAACTTTCTTCTATGGTACCTGAGCCTGCCAGGAGCGATTTCTGAACTTAGAGCAGAAGAAACCCCTGAGCGCCACTGGATGTGACCCAAAAACAAAAACAACAAAACAAAATAAAACAAAACTTTCTTATAAGTTTATGGCTTATATTTAGTTTTATAAGTCTTCTGTTTTATAAATTATGAATTACTAATTTTAACCATGCCACATAGCAAACATATAATGCTTGAAAAGAACTTTTATAGTGTATATAATAATATAAAATTGAGTAGCTTTATGCCACTTTCTGACTATATTACTAATAATATAACTATATTGTTTTATTGTTGCAGAGCTGCTACATCAATCCTTGCACCAGTGTTTCAAGACATTCTTGACCATCATTATCCCACAGACCTTTCCTCCTCTCCTCCTCTGGCCTCCTCAGTTTCCAGTTATATTTAGTGATTGAGTCTCTGGGTTTGTTTGCATTGGACATTGTTCCTTTGTTTCTTTAGATTCTGCATATAGGGAAGACCATCTGGCACATTCCTTTTACTTTCTGACTCGTTTCAATTAATACGACACCTTCCCATTCCTTCCAAGTTGTAGTGAGCTACAAATTTTTCTTTTCTCATAGCTAAATAGCATGCTATTGACTATGTATGTCACTTTATCTGTTATTGTGTTTTGGAGGTAGGTGCTGAGGAATAGAATCATCAGATCATATGGAAGTTCAATTTGTAAAAATATGAGAGGTCTCCAATGATTTTACAAAGAGGTTATGTCATGTAACATTCCCACCAGAAGTGAGTGAGAATTAAGTTTCACCACATCTCCACCAGCACTTACTGATTTTGGTCTTTGTCAAAGGCCTTTCTGGATGATATCTGGTAATGACTAATGGTCATTTTAATTTGCATTTCATTGTTAATCAATGATAATGAATATTGTTCCATATGCCTATTGGTGATCTTTCTTCTTCAAGAAAATGTCCATCATTTCTCTTTCTTGATAGATTGGTTATTTTTGTTGAACTTTGAGACTGCTTTATGTTTTGGAAATTAGGCCTTTGTCTGATGTATTGCAAGCAAATATTTTCTCCCAATCAGAAGGGTGTCATTTTTGTCTCATTTCATTCTTTCCCCTTTTCCTTCCTTCTTTCTCTCCTTTCTTTCCCTCTTTCCCTCCTTCCATCCTTTCTGCCACATCTGGTAATGTTCAGAGCTTACTCCTAGTTACATGTTCATGGATCATTCCTGGTGATATTCAGGAATCAAAACACTGAGTATTTTATTAAAAACAGAATGAATGGAAGAGAAGTATTCAAGAATTCAAGACAGAAATTTTATATTTCAGATCTTTAAAAATTATGGAGACAAAATGGTAAGGTGTTTGCCTTGCATGCAGCCAAACTGGGACAGACCTGGGTTTCATCCCTGGCATCCAATATGGTCCTCCAAGCCTGCCAGGACTGATTTCTGAGCACAGAGTCAGGAGTAACCCCTGAGCAATGCCAGGTGTAGCCCCCAAAACAAATGTATATATAAATAAAAATAAAAATTATGTGAAGATGTTTTCTGTTTAAGATGTTTTACTATGAGTAGAAAAGTGTATATTGAGTGCAAAATCTTATTTGGACATCTGAGTGTCTGGATGAAATTATGCCTACTTTTTAAGACAAGAAAATGTATAAATGTTTGCATTTCTTTTAATTTATTAATATATTTTATTGTTTTTGGTTTGGGGGCCACACCCAATGATGCTCAGGGGTTACTCTTGGCTATGCACTCAGAAATCACTCCTCACTCAGGGGACCATATGGAATTCCGGTGGAATCAAACCACGGTTAGCACATGCAAGGAAAATACCCTACCACTTGTGCCACCACTCAGACTCCTAATTTACTAATATCTTAACTGAGTTCCTTGTTATGCAAGAATGCATACATATGCAAGAATGTATTTTGGGGGGAGGGGCATACTTCATGGTTCTCAGAGGATCACATGCGATTTAAATCATGTCACCACAACCACATGCATGACAAATGCCTTAACTTCTATACTAACTCTCTGGCTAATGATCTTGTTTATTCTTTGTATTATAATATGTTTTGGGAAATGTTGAGGTATGCCCCAAAAACTTAAAAAATTTCACTTTTATACCCACTTTTTTCCTCTGGTTCCAACTTTGCCTGATACAGATACAGTATTGTCATTTTTAACACGAATTTTCAAATATATAAATTAACAAGCAACTCAGTAGATTATCTTGTCAAACCAGTTATAGATCCTGTTGTGGAGTATCATGACACCGAGTGATAGGAAGTGATTGTGACAAAATAAAAACTTTGCAAAACCAGCTCCATATGTTTGCATATAACATTCTACTTCCTCTCCTCCTCCTTCTATTTGACACTTATATGAGAATAAAGTTGAACTGTAGACAATTAAGCATTTTAGCCAGCAGTAACAAAGACTCTAGTCAGATATCGAAAGTTCAGCATTGGTTCCAGGTACAAATATTGCTTGTTTGATATCATTATTAAAGCAAACCTCTTTCCTTTCCTAGACATGTTTGCTTTTCCATTAGAACTGGAGGAAACATAGTCATCAATCAATGAATTTGGCAGTTAAAATGCTAAGACGAAATAGCCATAAGAAGATGTATGTGTTGCTTATTATTTCAGTTGTTTAGAATGACAAAGCAATTTGCCTCTGTGGTTCAGCTTGATAAAATCACATTTAAAAATTAAGTGGAAAAAAGTACGTACACATGAGTAATTCCAATGAGTCCAGGAAATTTGAGTATCATATAATTTAATTTTTATAATATTTATGGAGATAACAGTTAACTGGCTCTGGTTAGACTAGAATTTTTAATGATTTCTATTGTTGGGTCATGACTGCTTTGTTGTATATTGTAAAATGTTTTACTATAAATGACTGTCAAAATAAATTCAAACTGAAACTTTTTGAAGAAACTTTAAATTTTCTATTCCTTCACTGTGAATATACTCAGAGTTCAATGTTTTCATCTAGTTATTTACTTCATTTTAGTTTTTGGTTTTGCAGCCACATCCAGTGGTGCTCAGGGCTTTACCCCTGACTCTTGAGCTCATGGTTCCCTCATAACAGACTCAGGGAACCCTATAGGGTGCCATGAACTGAACCCACATTAACTATACACAAGGTAAGCACCTATTTGCTGTAATATAGCTCCAGGCCTATTTCTATATTTTAATATATAGTTCCTCTTATCCCTTGTCTCAATAATTTTAATTTGTTACTAGTGACTACTGGAGCATTTTTCTTCAGAAAAAAAAATGTAATTCCTTAGAAAAGTTCTGAAAAGGTCATCATTAATTGTAAAATTAACACAATTTTTTTTCTTTTTTCAATAAGCAATTGAATTCTAACAACACTCAGTACATAAATACTGTGGGAATAAAAAAAATTCTCTCTCATTTTTTGTGATGTCAGATATTTTCTCCTTTACTCCTCATAATTACAAAGGGATCATATCTTACTATTCTTGCTCTATAAGAAAAGAGAGTTTCAGAATATATGAAAAATTTGTACAAGTTAGTGTATACGACCTTGTCTCTGTGAATGAAAGTCTAACTTAATACAAATAATTGTGGCCTACTATAAATATTGGGAAAAAGATTACAACAAACTTAAAAGAGTATTATACAAATATACATATTGTGTTTAGGGGGGTTGGGTCTCACCCAGCATTACTCAGGGGTTACTTCTGGCTCTGCACTTCTGATCCCTGGTAAGACCTGAATATTGCTGGATGTTGCCCCAAACCAAAAGATTATTATCAAAGATAATCAAAGATTACTATAAGTCAAAAAGGCTAGTTTTAATGAACTGTAACCAGAAACAACTTCTATTTCCATCTGCCAATTTAAGAATCACAGCTGGCAGGTTCAGGGGATCACATGGGTGGGATAGTGAGGATTGAAATCAGGTTGGCCTCATGCAATGTAATTGCTTTACCATCTCACCTTATTATTCTTACATCATTACAATATTATATGTGACATAATGGGTTAGGAATGTTAAATAATTTATCATAATGTGAGTAAGAAGTAGAGGCAGAATTCAAACCCAAATCAAATTTAATCTCACTAGCCCCACATACGTATCTTATACAAAATATCTGATCTAATGTGAACTATTTATTTTTACATGTCTTACAGCTCGGAGAATTGGGGGATTGGCCCATATTCAATGATGCTCAAGGATTACTCCCAGGAATAATGCACTCAGAATTCACTCCTGCTGTGCTTGGGGGACCATATGGGATACCAGGGATCGATCCTAGGTGAGTTGTGTGCAAAGCTGTGCTTCTACTCTGGCCTGTTGTTGTTGTTGTTGTTGCTGCTGTTGCTGCTGTTTGGATCACATCAGGTGATGCTCAGAGGTTTCTCCTGGCTCTTCACTCAGAAAATCACTCCTGGAAGACTGGAGACAGCCCAGAAGTTTTGATGTGAAATCTCATTGAACTAAAATCAAAATGGAGCATGACTGTCATTTCTGGATGACTGGGGTAGTAAGAAGGGTAATATTTTATTGTCTTTTCCAGTTCTAAGGCCGCCATCATTCTTTGGCTTACTGACTCCTCAATCTTCAAAGTTAATAATGTATCATTTCTCTTACCCTCCCTATACTCTTACTCTGATCAGTCAGCATAGATTGTCTGCTCCTCAAAATGCATGTGATTGGACTGGGTCCCCAAAACACTTGCAGAACCCCTTGTGGCTACAGAAGGTATACATGGAAATTTCTGGGGAAGGGAGGCATCTATCACATGAAGCTAATGTGAAAATGACTCCATGTCAAATTTCTCACCAGAGGTTTTCTAATATTTAAAGGGGGTGATGATTATTAACTTAAGAAAATGTCATCAGAATACTATAAAATAAAATGAAATACATTAATGAAATAAGGAAAATATCCTCAAGTAAAACAATTTTTAGTTAGTAGTGGTATTTTTGGTGGTATTTTTTTTGTTTTGGGGTCACATCCACTAGTACTTAGGGGTAACTCCTGACTCTGCACTCAGAAATTACTTATGGTTGTCTCAAAGAATTATATGGACTACTTGGGTTCAAACCTGAGTCAGTCACATGCATGGCAAATATCATACCTGCTGTGCTATCACTCTGGCTCCTAAAGGTAGATTTTTTTGAGGACTGACATAAATCCTGAGAACATATCCCACTTTAAGCACAAGTTAAGCTGAATAAAATCTATGATTTGGAAAAAATGTTTGTCTGCTGGTAAATAGAGCATACATTAGAAGAGAAGAATAAAAATGAGAAAAGAAGTTAAGTATGGATTGTGATAAGTAGAATAGACACAAAAATCCAAATAAGATATTTTAAATAGTTATGTGCTGGCTACAATATTATATAATTTGCATGTATTGCCATATCTAATATTCTAATAACCTTATTTTTCTTGCTATTAACAATATTACATGTGACATAAGTGAATGTTAGGGAAGTTAAATAATTTATCACAGTGCAAGTAAGAAATAGAGTCAGAATTCAAATATAAATCAAGTATATTATAAAAATTATGGTTGTAATTATGGTGAATTAAAATAGGAATTCAGCTCTACTAGAAGTTTAGCAACCAAGGATATCCAACATAGAATTAATTACAACCCCCCAAAAAAATTTTAACACAATAAGGTAGATGGAATTTCAATAGTCCAAGAAAAATAACTCCCTACTTGCCAGATACATGGAGTGATGGATCCCTGGACACACAACCTTTGTTAAATGGAAAATAAACAAATGCAAAATTGGGAAAATAAATGGAAAAATCAAGACATGAATGGGCAATAAGACGGAGAATCTTTCTACTCACCACTCGAGTACAACATTATGGTTAAGTTTCTACAATACAGCAAAAGTAAATCAGAGCACAAGTCTGATTTCAAAATAACAGCAAAAGTAATGCTGCTAACTATGAGCATATGATGTTCAAGCTTTTTCAATCTGTTGCAAGTTTTGAATTTGTACTAGAAACTGATATTAGACTTTAGTTTGCAGAAAGCCAGTCTTGAGAGAAAGGATGAAAGGGAAAATAATACCCACTATAATGAAAGGACATTTATAATGAAGATACCTGTCTGCTTAACAGTTCCTATTTTATTTCTTCCATTATCAAAACTTTTTAAAAGTGTCTTTTTTTATCTTTAACCCAGCATAAACAGTACCAAGGAATTAGCAAACAGAAATTGTCATTTTTAGCCATGTTGGATTTATTTCTCTGAAAATGTACTTAAGCTAACATTAATGAAAAACACAAGATATAAGACTAAAAATAATGGTAATGGGACTACATAAAATAGAAAATATATTTCATTGAAGACAATATTCATATTAAGGCAGATACATTTGTAGAATATAAGCTTTTTAAACGTTTATATTTCATCAACCTGGAAGTGAAAACTTTGAAGAGACATTTCTACATCAGTACCTGGTTATTCCAAATCCTGCTACTATCCAGATATCAGGTATGATTAGCTCATATATAACCACCAACTTCATAAACAACACCTGAAAAGACACCTGGAACAGTCTATGGACTGTCAGAACAATTTCTTTTTTTTGGGGGGTGGGGGGGCACACCTGGTGACGCTCAGGGGTTACTCCTGGCTATTCGCTCAGAAGTCGCTCCTGGCAGGCACAGGGGACCATATGGGGAACCGGGGGATCGAACCGCGGTCTGTCCTAGGTTAGCGCTGGCAAGGCAGGCACCTTACCTCCAGCGCCACCGCCCAGCCCCCTGTCAGAACAATTTCAAATCACGTCATTTAAATATTGGTCTTTTTAGGTCTTTTGTTTTCTGGGAATAAAG
The DNA here is from genome assembly GCA_004027635.1 of Crocidura indochinensis. Lineage (NCBI taxonomy): Eukaryota > Metazoa > Chordata > Mammalia > Eulipotyphla > Soricidae > Crocidura > Crocidura indochinensis. The sequence continues at coordinate 1,997 of PVKC010054119.1, read as the reverse complement.
GTTTAAATAAATGTTTTCAGCCACTGCATGTTTTAACAGGATTTCTTCCTGTTGTCTCAAATTCCCAAGCACTTTCCCAATAATCTTGTCCCCTTAACATAAACACTACAGACACTACATGGATGCTATCTCATTTCTTTTCTGATGCATGTGGAATTAATTCCTCAAATGTTCTAAGTTTTTAAAAATGATTATCCTAAAATGAACAAAAAGCTAATGACCAATGATGTTTAAGAATTATCTCGGGGCCCGGGAGATAGCATGGAGGTAAGGCGTTTGCCTTTCATGCAAAAGGTCATCGGTTCGAATCCCGGTGCCCCATATGGTCCCCCATGCCTGCCAGGAGCAATTTCTGAGCATGGAGCCAGGAGTAACCCCTGAGCACTGCTGGGTGTGACCCCCCCCAAAAAAAGAATTATCTCTTGGGGCCAGAGTAATAACACAGAGGGTAGGGTATTTGTCTTGTACCTGGTTGACTCAGATTTGATCTCTGGCATTCCATGTGTTCCCCCAAGTTTGCCAGGGGTAATTCCTGTGTGCAGAGCCAGGAGTAACTGCTGAGCACCACCGTGAAGGTTTAAAAACAAGAAAGAAAATAAAAAGAAAAGATTTTAATAAACAACTGCAAGAAATATATATTATTTTGGGAGGGTTGCTTGTTTGTTTGTTTGGGGGTCACACCTGGTGATACTCAGGGGTTACTCCTGGCTTGAAGGACCATATGAGATGCTGGGAATCAAACACAGGTCCATCCTGGGTCAGCCACATGCAAAGCAAACACCCTACCACTGTGCTATCACTCCATCCTCAGTATATTCTAAAAATGAAACAAAATATTTTAAAATTTGGGTATATCCCTCGGAGGATGACCCTGTGTAGTTATAATCTATTCTTAATGAGACTGATATGCTATTTCTTTAGACTAAGGAATGGGTAATGTTGACTTTTCAAGTAATCTGACAAGGCCATCAGAAAAGATTATTTTTGGTGAAAAAAGCACTTAACTGACTTTGATTTATAATATGTAGCAAGGAGCTTTTGCTCTATCATTGAGGAAGGTCAATTCTGGTTAAGTATTGCTGAGGTCAAAGCTGAATCACAGCTAAAATATAGACCATCTTTCCAAACACTGTGACCTCTTTTCCATGGATTCAGTGTGTGAACACAGAAGTTAGACTTGATGGGGAAAAAAGCTCAGGCTTTTCTTAGAGAGAGTAGGTCCAGGGAGATGCAGTGGCTTTTAAAATACGGTAAGAAAGTAGGAGTGTGAAAATTAAATAGAGATAAGTTGTTAAAGGTTAACTAGTTTTTCCTGGTGGTGTTATAAGCAAATGGCATAGTCCTTCTCTGGTTGTACAATATTTAGATGTTTTATTTCAGTCACACAGTGGGAACTGAGAACAAATATGGGTAAATCAGCTACAAAGTACCTTCACAGAGCATAAACTAAAACCCATTCCATAATCCTTCAGAGTTGAATCATATGCTATGTCTGGACCATAAATTTGAAGAATGCCAAATTATCTCTGGTATAGACATAGTTTGGTGCACATACATGCAAATAAAAGCAGATCCATCTTGAAAATATTTTGTTCACACTGATCTTGGAATAGCATGTTTAATTGCTGTCTGAGCTGAAATGACCTATTTATTAATTTCCAATTTCTACTGCCCAGAAATCTGGGTTTAGTGAAATGAAGTTCTCTGCTCAGGATATTAATAAAACTGATTCAAGGTTTTGACCACACTGGAGCTCAGATTCAGCTGGTCCACAGTCTCAGCTATACTCGGGCAAGAGCTCAGAAGAATTTAGTGGCTCAAGTTGAAAATAAATGAGATCTGCTTTTGACTAGCTGCTGCCCTTTACTCTAAGGTGCAAAGGTCAATTTCAAGTTCTGACAACATGTGGCTTAATTCTTCCAAGCCAATGTTAAATAGAATATCTTCCATCCAACGATTTCCTTTTTTTTTTGGTTTTTGGGCCACACCCTGTGACG